>APFE030542857.1:154950-193141 GCA_000404065.3 Pinus taeda | reverse complement strand
AAATAATATATAAAAAATGCGTGAGCCAGTTTTGTTATCGTTACAATAAAATATTAATATCGAAGTAAGGAGAATACATCAAGTAATAATATATTTACACCAAAACATTTAAATATTCAAAATATCTCACTACATTTCTCATTTTACGGAATCTCTTTTGATGAATACTATAGAGGCTTTCAAACACCTATGTGAATATGAATATCAAAATACAATACATAGTCTAAATAGTACAAAATATAATATGTTACATCATTATTATATAAGCAGGTTTTAAGAAAATTTTTGAGATAATTTTTGAGTGAATTGTCTCAACCTGCAATAATTTTTTTTCTACATTGCTTTAAATATTGTTATTAAGTGAGTGTCTCAAATTATTGTCTTAGAAATATGTCTTTACAGAGACAACATATAACAAAAGCTTTATTGTCTTTTAGGAGACAATTTCATTTTTGTCTTTCCAAAGACAATATTCAGGATTAGAGATAATATTTCTCTAATCCTAGCTATCATCTCTCTAGAAACAATAAAAAAATATATTTAAAGATAATAAAATTTAACTTTTGTCTCTCTAGAGACAATAAAAAACAACGAATCAAAAAAATATCTCATCATCTTGATAAATCAATATAAAAATCATTTAATAAAAAATAAACCGCAAAATCCTTTATTAATTCATGTTAGGGTGTAGTGGAATCGAACCAGTAACCTCCTTCTTATAAGGCAGGCTCTCTTCCATTGAGATATCATACTTTAAAGAATTATGTGAGAAGTTATGGTAGTCCTTGAAATTGCATATATAGAACATTCATTTTAAAGAATGCTAGACACGATCACATAATATTTATAAAATCTAAAACATGCGACCCCTATTTTGAACTTACTAAAAAATAACTCAAGGGATTTACCTCAATGCCACACCCTGTAGCATGAGCCATAACGCCCGTTGACTCCATTCTATATATTGCTACAATGCCATATTATCAGCATAAGAATGAACCTCAGCATGAAAGGACCAATAATCCTAAAGCATCCACAATAATATCAATCATTCGAAAAACTTGCTACCTACCATGTTATTGGGGACATAATATATGCTGCAAGTGAATGAAATTTTCCCAATCATCTAGGAAATTGATTTAAATTTTCCATTTTAAATAATAATTGCAACCTCAATTTAAAATCATTTATAACATAGCATATGTACAGAAATAAATCTAACATAGTGCATCATGGACATTGTTTTAGAATTATGATCTCACATAATAATTAAACCCCTTTATAATGTGACATCTATAAAAAAGTATTTCCAACATAGTCCATGATGCCTTCATGTGTAAGGGGATAAATTTGTACTTCCCTTGGGCAATTGTTCCAAATACGGTGAAGGATTTGTAGCTGAGGGCATGATAATTGCAGACTCTCAAGATGTTGTAGAGCAAGAGCTTCCCTAGATTCCAATAGTAAATGTTTGTAAATTCCATATGCAAACTGACATTCTTCAAGATCATCTTCAAGATCATTAATAATACCAAATCATGCAACTAAAAGAGATTTCATGTCCTACATTGATGAGTTAAAAACTTGTTGAAATCATGAAATGAATTAACATGAATGTATTGGAAAACAAATCATCTTTGATTTTGCAAATAGACAATATTAACCTTTAGTCCCATAGGAACATGAGAATGAAGATCCTAATCTTAGGAACTTGGAAATGACCATGAAAATCAATAGCCTACCTCAAGCACATAGAATATATCTCATTAATAAAAACCACCCCAAACATTGACTATGTTTCTGTGAAAAATATAGGTAATGTCAAAGAGTTGACTATAGCTTATTGATCAAGTATAAAAAAGGTAACATGCCTCAATATTTGGAAATATTTTGCCAAATCATTTATATACACTTTAGTTAGATCACATATATAGACAATTTAGTTATATCACATTGATTTAGAGATGATGCATGCAAATTTGGTAGTGCAACTTCAAGTAATGCAAGAATTTCCTATGAAGAGTGGAACAAAGTGAAGAATTCAACAAAAGAAAAGTCCACATTATAAATTCCAATTAACATATGTCAAATAAAGATACAAGATGCAACTAACAAACTAGGATTATTCCTTCACCACCTCTTGATGATTCATTTCCCATGAATAGTCGAACAAAAAGAAAAATTTAACAAAGGAAATGCCCACATTAAAAATACCCATTAACATATGTAAAATATAAATACAATAAGAAACCAAACAACTAAGACCATTCCTTCAGAAACACACCAAAATAGATACAAATATACTAGAGTCCAGAGTATTATACACAAGTTATAATAACATATTTATAGTGGTTATGCTACTATAAGATAGTAGCATGTCTACTTTGAAATATATACTCTAGCTAACATGGTATATCGACTTAGATCTATCTAGAAGTTGATTTTCAAGAATACAATTGTAGTCAATCTAGAATTATAACAAAAGAATTCCAAATATGAAAGAACTATCCAATATATTTATGCAAGTTTCACACGAAAAATTGCACTATCAGAGGATATCAATCATAAATAGTATTTTTTCAACAAGGTAGAAGAAGATTAGTTCCAATGTGAAGGATACACCTTAGTCACAATTATAATTTCAGGGATAGCAGCTTGTGTTTCAAAGCCCCAGTAATGAGTTCCCATATAAAAAAATCTTTTCTAAACTTAATTATATATATACAAACATCTACAACCTTCTCAACAATATCATAAATTGCTAGGAAGTATCTCGGTGTTAGTTCTACTACTCCAGCAACACCCTGCAATAAACACCGCATGCATGAAACTTTCACTTCACATATTCTCAATGAAAATAACCATTTACAAGATACAAAAGAGTGAGAAACATCGACTTATAAATCATAATATTTTCTTTACATTACAAGTAACACATCAAGGAAATATAAATTTCCTATATAGTTCCAGCAATAAAACCAACAACACCCCTAGTGGTCCAAAAGTAGATAATATCTTTATACTATTTAGCATATGGTGTCCCATCTGCACCAATAACCCCTCAATATGGGTTAGGTTTGATCACATGATGCACTCTACTCTACACATTTTTCTACAAATTCAGATTTAGTTTCAAAGATGCAATGAGATATATACCTAACATAAAGCTTCACCTTCGTATCCAGTGCTTTGCCCAATCAACAACATACATACAATTACACAATTATCGTTTCTTCTCATTCTTATATTTAGCATTTCCTTCATGTTATTGAATTGTGGGTATTGAAACCCTATCTCCCCACTTAGAGACCTAAACACCCATGGGGAACATTAGTTTCCCTTCTCTCTAAAATAAATTTCAACATGATGTTTTAATTTGAACCTACACAATGTTAAATTTCCATTTTCTCTAACTAGTCAATCCCATCATGCAAGTACTATTTCCATGGTATGCATTGCTCACTAAAATCATGTTATGGTTACCAGTGTACAACAGAGCCATCATCGTAGCTAATTCCTTTTTTTTTGTACCATAATTTACAAAGAAAACTACTTGCAGATTGCAAGGAATGAAATGTTAAAAATTGAGCTTCTCTTATACGTAAAATAGTTCACCTAATGAAATTACTTCTTGAGTTTCATGGTATTGAAAATGCCTAAAATTAATGATATTACTCCTATAGAAGTAAAAGAGGATAGATAAAAGAAAGAAGCTATATGTTACACAATATCTTGTCACACCTCCCCCACTTCCATGTGACATACCCTAAAGTGCCTGAAACATGACCATCATGAAGTGTACTCATTCAGATATCTAGCTCAGATCCTCCCTAAAACACTGATTGGAAAATTCCTTGAGATTACCCTAAAGGAAATGGCTCTAAAACATTAATTTTAGATCATCGCTCTTATGATACTAAAAATCGCGATGGTTGCTAGTCACACTATACTAGCTCCATGATGCCATCACTCTATTTTTTGTGAATACCCGAGATGATCCATAAAAGGAAATTTTCCCAAAGAGGATGAGAAGCTTCATAATCTAGAAGTTCCTAAAGGGATGAGTTAGAGGTTGTTCGACGTGGATGAGGTCCAGTTATCTCAACTTGGCCTTTTGGTCTTATCCCTATGAGCTACCTCCTTGGGATGAGGGCCTACTCCTATCTTTGGAGAGAACCTAAGTCCCTTTCCCTACCTATATATTCATCTTTTCCCATTCCCAAATGGTTGGTCTTAGGACATTTACACCATTATGTTGAAATTGTGCCTACACGCTACTCATTTGGCTTAGAGAAGGAGTGCTTGGAGAGCTTAAGATTGGACTTAGACATTCATTCAAGGAGAGCCTATTGACATCAAGGCTTGGTTGTATACTTCCTCCTTTATTCTATTAATATAAAACTACTAGTTCATCTTCCATAAATGTGTATTCTTATGTATCATTTATCTTAACGCTCCTTGATCTTTTAACTAGGTTACTTTTGATTATGTTATTTTGTATTTGCATGTCTTGTTGTGTCTTGATCTCTTGTGCATGTTTTTAAATGTTGTGAGTAGCAGGACTGAGCCCATGACACAAGGGATTCAAGGTCTTCAACAAAGGGAGATATAATAGCATCAGAACAAGGTAGGTCATCTTCTTTGTCTCTTATTTCAAATGTAACTTAGGAAAGCGTGCAATAGATTTTCACATAGGTTGGTCATCCCACTTATTGGGCTAGAGGGATCATCTCTATCTGCAAAGAGGATTGCCTAGACAACAAAATAACAGCTCCACTAGGGAATCTATAACCCTTTCCATACATTCCTTCAATCAAATCCTATGACTAGTTAGACCAATCGTTGATTTCTCGGCTTGTCTAAATGACTCTAGGTTTATACCATCACATATTACTGCCTTACAGTGCTAGGTGTAGATTGTTTTCTGGAATATTTTTTGTTTTTTACCCATATTCCTCACCCATAAAGGGTTTAGGTCTAACATTCCCAATGGCATTATGAGTTTTTACCTATACAGTCGTAATGAAAAAAAAATATTCATTGTTTAGTCACGATGAAAAAGAACTCTTCACTATTTTTTCACATTGAAAATCATCACTACTTTTGCTATACAAAGTATGATGATGACCTCGAACATGATGGGTTTGGCTGTGCAAAGTAGCGATGATAACCCAATCATCACGGGTTTGTGTATATAAAATAGTGATGATCCTTGAATGTGAGAATTTTTAAGGTTTCTTCCTTAGAATCCAATGCGTCTTGGCCCCTAAGGTCTTTCCTATCCTGTATTCTTGGATTTGTCAGTTTTTGATTGACTGTCTTGATTAATTTGCAAAATTTATCTCATTGGATATAAAGTCAAATTTGATTGAGTTCTAGGGTTTCTAGTCAAATGGTCATCACTTGCTGCTTGTTGTTGTCATTGAGATGCTTGTTTTGTTGATTGATTGAGTGTTGTTTTCTGTGGAAATAATTGAAAACATCATTTTACATTTGTTTTAGCTTGTATTTCGAAATTTACTTTTTCTGAAAATGCATTAGATTAGTTGCATTGAAAAGTTATTTCTTGAGATTCATCGTTGGAAATAGATAGCATTTTTTAGTGATTCAAAGATAAAAATTGTATTAGATTCATCAAATCATTCAAAATGGAAAGAAAATCATAATTCATATAAGCGCATCTTTGTAAAGTAAAACCATTTTTCTTTTCTCTCGAAAAAGTTGCATTTAGGATAGTGCAATGTGAAAATCTTTCATACTTTTGGCATTTCATTTGGAAGACAAAAGTGAAAGTTAGTGGAAGGAATTTCTCATGATTTGTTTTATTTGATGCATTAATAATTGAAATTTATTCCCTTGATTAGTCTAGCTTTCATTGAAATGAAAACTTTTCCTCTTCTCATATAGTTGCATCGTAGGGGTTCAGGTGACATCGCTTTGAGCCTTAAAACCAAAACTTAATTGAAGATAAACATTAAAATTTACCTCAATTAAGCTAAGGATAATTTGGAACTTAACACAAATATCTAGAGGTCTAGGCTAGAGACATGTTTCAGCGTGTTTAAACGTAATATCTATCACTAACTGCTTGCAGTGTATCCCAAGGGTGAAATCCTGTCCCAGTATGGAAGTTTATAGAAGGTTCTATAGTACTTTAAGGTATATCAGAGGCACTTCAGTATGATAAGTATATAGGGACGCTCTCATCGAATGGTTCTAAATTAGATAATGCTAACACAGACTTGTGCTCCCCGTAACGTCACGTATATATTGGGAGATCCCATTAGGTTTCTATCCTTCAACCACATGTAACTGAGTTAGCCACCTTATAAACATGATACACTGAACATAACATTCGGTGAGATTGGTCGCCATACGTTAAGTCCTTTGTTTCAGCTAAGGTATATGTTATGTTTCATGGATACTTGGTAAACCCTCTTGCCTAGATTACCCCTTTTTTATTTATTTTTGCTAAAGTTCTAACATCAATTAATTGACCCTAGAGAAAAATTGTTCCTGTGGAAATATTGAGTAGATCTTAACTTGATACTGATGGTAACATTTCCCGAGTTTTGTAGTCAAGGAAACCCCTCTGACACAAATCATAGTCCTTTTCCTTCTTTCGAAAATAATCGTGCTCTTTATATGGAAACATTGGCCCTTCCTAAATTGATCATTAGTCTACGAGTTTGGTTATTTTTTACCTCAGTGATTCTGAGTGTCCAAATTTCTCTTGAACCAATTTCTCCTCCATCTGAAAAACATCAACCTCATGTTGATCATAAGGTTGACCCCTTGCCTTCTTTGCCTCTTCCTTCACCTTGTTCTTCCTGTTCGCCCAGTGAAAGTCTGGATTCTAGTAACCAAGAAGCTAAGAAGAAAAAGAAAAAGAGGATGAAGAGGAAGAAGCAAAATAAGTAAGGGGGCAACCAGGAAGTCATTGCTACAGATGAAACTAATGTAGAAAAATCTTCCAACCAGTGTCAAAAAGTAAAATTCCCTTGCATGTTATGTAAGGGCAACCGCCTTCTTCGGAATTTAACCTGGTATTCCCAAGGTCTTAGAAGTGTGGTCTACAGGTTCACATCAACCTTTTTCATCAGCCTGTACCAATCATGCCAGTCATAAATCTTCAATTAGTACCAATAAAATCCATGGGAAAAAGCGAAAAGCCAAATTTCCCTGTGAGTTGTGTGAAGATACTCATCCAATTCACCTTTGTCATCTTATGGATGAAGCTTCCAAATAGTTGGAAAAACTTACAGCTTCTCAACCTCATCTTCCCACTGGGCATTGAAAGCTTTCCCCTGATCCTTCACTAGTTGATCTAGTGATTGATCAAAATTCATATTTTGTCAACCCCACTCTCTCTGAAAGTGAGTCTTGTGAGCCCATTCTTGATGAACCATTGGTTGAGAAAATAGTAGACATGGCTCCATCTTCAGTTAACGAACCTTTGCAGTAGAGAGTGAACCTCATACTACTTAGGTTATTATGGTTTCTTTAGTTTCGCATGAATTGGAGGGAAATCCTCCCATTCCAGAGGTGCATGAGAGAATTTCTCCTATTCCCATAAAGAAAGAGGGTACCTCTCTTGTTTATACAACACCCACTCCAAGTAGTTTGGTCACTTCTTTTGATTGGAGTCGACTCGCATGATATCACCTTCTATCTTATGTGCCTTTCCAAATTACAATACAGGCTTACCATATGGCTATACCTAGCACAGTAATAGATGAGGGTGCATCTATTAGTATTCTGTCCTCAACTTCTTGGAAAGCTTTAGGTTCTCCAACGCTTGTCCCCATCACCTAGAATGTGTTTGCCTTTAACAAGGGAACCAGTCAACTCTTAGGGATCCTTCCTATTTTTCCTATTAATTTGGGAGGAAAGGTTGTCTATATAGATGTGATGGTCATCCAAGGCCCTTTGGATTTTAATCTACTACTTGGTTGTGACTATGTTTATGTCATGGGAGCTCCTGTCACTTCCCTTTTTCAAGTCATGTGTTTCCCACATGAAGGAAGCATTGTGATCATTGATCAACTTACATTCATTTGTCACGAATCAAATCCCACTCAACCATCATGCCTAACTAGTTCTTATGTGCAAGCAGTATCACCCTCGCCACAAGTGAATTACGTGGTTACCTGTTCCATGCCTACATCTAATGATGATCTAGTAGGTGATGTAGTACATCATGTACTGGGGGAATTGGAGCCCGATTTTTCATTTGGATCCCTGCACATGTATCCCTTCCATAGTGTTTTTCTCTCATATGATGAAAAACTCTTGGAAGCCATGGCCTCTTTTGGTCTATGATAAAAAATATGGTTAAGATTTCCTTGTCTTGTGTCAAGCTCATTAAAAAATGAAAGAAGAACCATGAGGATTTTTCCTCTACTTGTGTCAGGCTTGATAAAAATGAAACAATATTTCACGAGGATAGTTATTTTACTATGTCAACCTTGTTAAAAATGAAATAGGTCTCCATGGGGATAGTTCTTTTACTATGTCGACCTCGTTAAAAAATGAAATAGGTATTCATGAGAAACATTCTTTTACTTGTGTCAAGCTTGTTAAAAGAATAAAATGAAACAAGGTTTCATGAGCATGGTTTTCTTCCTATGTCAAGCTCATTAAAAAATGAAACAAATCCCCTTCCAATTCAAGTCTATGATCAGATTGCGTAAAATCCTAGTCGTGTATTTCACTTGATCTCATAAGTGAACCTTCATTCCATCCATCTGTTAGTAGCTAGTAGTCTACTTAGGTGAATGAAATGAAACTTGGGGGGCATGTACCTCGAATTGAGTCATTATGCTGGGGGCATGCAAAATTATCTCAAGCATAGTTTCTTTTTGTTTCAAGCTTGTGTAAAAATGAAACCAAACCCAGGAACAGTTTGTTTCCATTTCAAGCTTGTGAAAAAACACAACCATCTTCAACCAAAATCAAGAATAATTTCCCATATTTCAAGCTTGTGTAAAAATTAAACCATTCCCACTTTACATCTCATGATTGTTGTTTTTATCAGTCGACTTCTACCAAATGAGCCTTGGTTTTTTCACTCCATCATCACCATATCTTTGGCTGATCATACTCTTTCACTTGGTTGTTTTAATCTTTCTTGAGGAACATCTGCAATGAGTGGTCTTATTAGCTAGCCTCTTCACTATTACATGTTTCGAGCAGTTCCATCATTACCAGAACTAGTTTCTATCCCTTTTTTACTGCTCGTTTCTCTAGGAGGAGTCATCTTTTAGCTCTTTTCTGACTCTCAAAACATGAAAAGATCGCCGAGTACTTGCCTTTTAGAACTCATTAAATTAAATGAATTGACATTGTCCCAGTATATGTTTAACCCTTTTTCAGTCTAAGATTGACTATTTACAAAAAAGATACACCTTGATTGACATGGTCAAGAGGTTTTCTTGAATATTGTTTTCTACCTTTTCGAGTTTGATGGAAAAAATTACGAAAAGGGACATGATGGATTTTTCTTTTTTGTCTCTTTTTCAAACTCTCTAGATATGAAAAATATACCGAGTTATTCTTCCATCGAAATCATTAAAAATTTTATGACGAAAGACTCATCACCATGATGAGACCAAGTTTATCCTTCCTAGGGGTTGTAAAAATTACTAGGATGGATTCATTTGAAGAATGAACTTATATGACAAGCATATGCTACCCACTTCAATATTGTGATAAAAAATAATTGGGGTACTCGGTAGAAATAGTGGGGGAGAATGAAAGTGAAACATCATTTGTATAGGAAGCATGTCGCTCTTGAACAAGACACTCTTCTACTTCTTATGTCTAGGTTTTGGATATCCTCACTCAGTCACTTGTCCTCCTAGGTTTGGGTAATCCATTTTTCCTCTCATATGACTATTCTACTTCCTCATCATGACCCTTAGTCGTATGTGGAGTCAAATGCTGCCACACTCCTGAGTCGTGTAGTTGATGTTCAATATAATCCTATCTGTAGTTTGTTACCTATACATTATCTGAGTCTTCGCTAATTCTTAGATCTTATTCATTTCATTCAACTTTATTCCTCATTTCATGTCGATAATGGGGGAATCATCATTACCCTCCTTCAACGAGTCACTTCTTGTTGACTTCAAGTCATTATCTAGGAAGATGACTTAGAGACTCCCTTTGAGTACCTTAGAGCTTGCATGCCTTAATGGCAAGTTCTTCAGTTTCGACGATAGGTTTTCATCATTGGCCTTCGATTGGATGACTCCATGAGTGTTTGACTTCAACTTCCTTTTCACATTCACAAACTGTACTATCATACCTTCAGATCCATTTTCATTATCGGTGGTTTCTCTTGTTCCTGTTAATGGTCCATGTTGAGTAGCGAAAGCCCCGGGGAATGAGTATGTGGCGCGAAGCCTGGACTTTTGGTAATATTAGGGTAAAAGACTCTGTGGAAAGTGAAGAGTGCGAGCTATAGGAGGTTGAGTCAAAGGCTAGTTCACCTGAAAATATTGTAAAGAAATAGTAATAGAGTCAGTTCACGGTGGGATCACGAGCCAAGTGAAAGTATAAATAGAGCGAGACTCTATGAGGGAAAGGTAGTTCAATTTTTGGATTTTTGATTCTATGATGTAAGGGGTGAATATTCTTAGAGAAGTTGTAAGTCCAAGTCAAGGGAGTAGGGTAGAAGGTAGAGGTTCTGTAGCTGTGTGTGCAGAGGCCTAGAAAGTCCACAGTTGTGTGCATGGACCCCTGCAGTTGAGTGTATAAGGAGGATCTCGATGTATTGTTGAAGATTGAAAATAAAGATAAGTTTCTTCTAAATTCTGTGTTGATTGTGACTGTACTCTTTTATGATAGATGAAGTGTTATGACTTTTGTGATTGCTACGATTTAATTCATGTGAACTGTATTAATATTAATGTGCGAAGTAACCAAAAGTAATAAAAGTTTGCTTAAAGACCGTTTTAACTAGATCAAACCAATAATAAGTGATTCCATCTATAATAAGCACAATAAGGGTATTCCGATCTGCATGAATCTACGTAGCGTGAGGCTGCAGAACAGTGCACGAGCCCCAAACCACATCCAAGACATCCCCAGGGTGCAGAAACCTAGTTCTAGCACCCTCCCCTGTTACCTTGGGTGAGACCTCATTTTGTGCTTCGCGGGCTGTTGCCAAAAGGGCTGGTAGCTGTGGGATTTGTTTGGCTGAATAATTCTTCCAAACCTGGGTCAAGCCCATATAAGCCAAAAAATGGTTCTGTTTCCAGGATCGGGATTTGCTTAACGGGTGTTTAATGTGGGAACACTGGAATCCTATAAAGAAGGAGCTCGAAGATTGGTGGGATTTGAAGCTCCATGAGTTCGAGGCTCAGGAAAAGAGGAACTTGCAGATATTAGAGGAATAGTGGTTGGATCGCTATATCCTCAAAGACATGCATGAGATATTCTTCGTAACATTCCCGATAGAATTGTATGAGTGGATCGTAAAGATAGATGATATCGTGGGAAGGTGCAGATTAGACCAACTGACAGTGTGGACTCCAAAACTAGTGTGTAGACTAGAAGCCACTGAAGAAAATCTCACGTGTGCGGTTGATGACTAGGTAGATCGAATCATTGGAGGATTCATCACTGAATTCATAATAAATACCATTATAAGCTACAGTGAAGCGGAAAGACAATTTCTCCAAGGACTGCGGGGTCAGTACATCAAGTCATTAAACACTTGGATTAATATGTTGTTGTGCGAAAAATAGATTATGCGCATACATTAATGTCTGGGGTAACATGGAGTGGAAGAGGTTATCGAGGAATGGGAGGAGTAGGGAACAATCCTATGATTTCTATCTCACGGGAAAGTGAAGAAGATCTCGCTAGGTTCTCACCTAGAAGTGCAGTCTGGTTGATTGCAGAAGGCCTTCCGCTGATACCACCTCCATCTACGCCATCACCCCTGTTATAGACATATTTGGGCACTACAACCACAATCACATATGTCCATAAACCAAGGGATTCTAAACCCCTAAAAGTGTTGTTTCAGACACTAAAGGAACAAGGTCAACTGATTACATCATTTCCGAGAAGTTCTCCCTAAAACACTACTCAGAACTGGTCAAAACTAGACCATCTCACCTGCTCCATGGTCAGGGTGTGATGCATCTCACCTGCTACACACAGGAGGTGCGATGCATACTAAAAAGTCCTTCTATAGGGTGCGATGAGTGAGAATAGACAAATGGTAGAGACAGTTTGCTAAGTGGATGATCAAGGAATCTTCTAGAAACTTCTCATATGACACTTGCCTCTCAGAATTCACCCAAGGATGAGTAAGAGATCAATGAAATCTACAAGTTGAACCAAGAACTATCAGTGAAATGACACTAATCAAAATCCCAGAAGCTAACTCACCCACCTGCAAATATCTATATATGGATCCCTCATCCTACCGATCCAGAGGTTGGAATTTTGTATCTTGTAAGGAAGTGCTGTTTGTTTCTCTGTGGAACATCATAGTGTTGGGTGATCTAGCTTCTCATGAGGTGAAAGGCACTTTCATGCTGGGAGGATGGCACTCGGTCAGACCAATGGGTTGTAGTCCTCTCTTCTACTACTTCTATCAATAAAGCTATTTGAGTTTTCCTCCATATTCTTGTATATCTTTGAATCTTGTATTGATATATGCATTTGTATGGTTAATATATATCTGATCCTATATTGTTTATGGATATAGATCTTTGTGCTTTGATGGTATTATGTTGCTTTGACTCTACAGGTGTTCTTTGAAGCAGGACACGTAAGGAAGGAGTGGCAAAGCTCTATCAAAGGGGAGAGGAAACAAGCAAGGATCCAAGCAAAATACTGATGTTGGTACTCTTTACTTCTCTCTCACCTATCTCTCATAAACAAAAACACAAGTGACTTTAGTTTGTTTGTTTCTAAGATAGCTACTCGTCTTAGTGGGACTAGCAACTCTGAATGGACACTAGTTTTCTCGATAACAAAATGGTGACTCCACTGGGGAGCGAATAGCTTGTTTGCTTGTTTCTATTTGTTTCCTTTATAAACTAGAGACGGAGCTAAAGTTAAGCCAACTAGCCTTCGAACTGCATTTTCTATTCAAGTGCAAAGTAGATCAATGCTGCTTCAGTCCATCTCTAGGTTTTGTTTATAAACTGAACAACTAACTTGAAAACATCCTAGGTGCCCTTGTGGTAGCTCAAGTAACCTCATTAGATCAGCCCCTATACTTTGCGGTTATTGCCTATCATTAGCTTAGCCTAAACCCCTGAACTTAGCTGCAAATTGTGAGCAAAAACTAAGCTCAGTCTCGTTCCTGGACCATCACACTATCTCTCATTGGTAGTCTGGATGCATTGCACCTCCCATGTCATGTAGGTCAGATGCATCCCTGTTTCCGTGTGTTACAGGTGTGATGATTAGATAAGACTGTTTCTGCCTCTAGATTTTGGTTTTTTCTTCATTGTCTTCAGCTTTATTCAATAGTTTTGTTGTCTGTGATCAATATATCACTGTTGAAACTCTTTTCCTTTGCATTATTCAGCCTCCTTTGATAAATAATTGCAAATATTTTTATGTTTTTTTCATCATTTACAGTTCTCTTTTGCAAACAGTAGCTTAATCGAACTGTCATTTTTTGATTTGAAAGTGTTGCAAGTGTCGTTTTCAATCAAAGAAAAAAGTCTTCCTGTTTTTGATAGTCGATTACACTTTTCCAATTGTATTTGATTTTAAGTAATAGTATTTCAAGTGTTGAAAGCAGTTTTCAATTCAAAATCGCAAAGTGTCGTCATAGTCTTCCTTTCGTTTTTTGAAAAGAAATTTGTTAGTATTGTCGCTTTGAAAGAAAAATAGTTTAGATCTGTACTTAGCACTCTTTTTGTCATTCACACATTAAGAAAGCGAAAAGCAGATACATGCATGTGCATTTGCATTTAGGTTGCTTGTGGAAATTGATTTAGGACAGTGCATCTTAGTGTGTGCTCTCTACTCTATGTTGAAAGGATTTTACTTCTCTTTCCTTAGTAGCTAGGATTTTCATTGCAAAAAGAAGAATAAATGACTGTTTATCATCTTAGATTGCATATTTAGGAATTATATATCTACATCATGCGGTGAACCTTAAAGGCAAACTTCTTAAGGAAGATCAATTGTAAAATAAATTTCAATGAACATAAAAATGCTTTGGAACCTAACACACAACATTTAGAAGTCTAGGCTAGAGATATATTCTGGCATCGTAAAACCTGGTAACTATTGCTTTCATCATAGTTTGGGTGATTCCTCCTCTTTGAGATGGCAAGTGCCAGTACGGACATGTGCTCCCATGTACCATCGAGTATATATTGGGAGACCACAATAGGCTATATCCTTTATCCTTAGGAAGCCATGTCTGTTGCCCTATCGATCACAATGCACTGAACACAGGGTTTGGGAAGGTTGACTGCCGTATCGTAAAAAGTATTCTGCATTTTTGCGATTGTTTTGGTAATCCTTCCATCCAGATTTCTAGAGTAGTCACTTTTGTTCATTTTCAGACTTCTTAAAAGAAAAGGTCCATCTAAGCACTTGTCACTTCAGGCTCATTAAAAATCAAAGGCGACTAGAGTCATCTTTAGCTTTTTCTTACTCTTAAAAATTGAAAAAGCAAGTTGTGTCAAAGCATCATAAAATTCATTTAATTCAGAATAACATTTTCCCTTTTTTATTTTGAGTTGATCAAGTAATCCGCAATCATGGAAGAATGTCAATCAAAACCCCATCGTTTGTAGAGACTAACGAGTCAACCATCTTTGACTCTCGAAACGAAACCATTCCGGGCCAAGCGAACTCATTTAACTGGGTCAAAGTCTCCTTGCTTGTTTGGAAGTTGTGTTTCAACATCCTCAGAGACTCTAGTTACTCCAACTATTTATGGTAACCATACCTCTACAGAAGAAGTTCTGCAGTTACAAGAGGACATTGGAACTAATCCTAGTGTAACGGTAAACCCTACTATTCCTAAACCAACTCCATCTAGGACTCATTCGAAAGGTGTCACCCATCCTGCATCTGTCGCTGCAGAATATATACCTTCTTCGGCACCAGAAATATTCTACAGACCTTATGGTCTACCTCTTCCACCTCGATTGATTGCTATAGAAGAGATTGTGGAGGATCTTCCATCCAGTACTCCATTGCATTTTGGAATTGGGATCCATCTATATCCTTCTATGAGAGAAGTTAGTCATCCATCATCATAAGTTCCTGTAGAATGGCTAGGAAATCTTTTGGATAGACTCGATATGTCTGAACAACCATTGACATCTAGGACTGTGTCATATGACATAGTAGCAGTAGAACCTCCTGCTGCTACTCCAACAATGTTCACTGGTATACCATCTGTCCCAAGTAGTTCTCAACCATTAGATGGAGTCCACTCAGGGACTGTTTCGACAGTATGGTTTCTTCCTATTTGTTCGTCTGGAACCTTATCTGGAATCTCTTATGTTGAGTCTTAGCAAATTGATCCTTCGCAACAGTATCAATTTGGGCAGTCCAGTCTCCAAAGGCCGACTTTCCCTTTGAACACTGCATTGTGGCCATATGCGGGTAGTATGCCTTTTCATTGTTCCCTCCGGGAGAACAACCATATGAGAGTTCACAACAGAATTCGGGTCAGGTTGGAATCACATCCAGTGGTTGGGTACTGATACTGCCTCAAAGACCAAGAGTTGTATATTCTATACAACCAAATCAACCTGTGTCGAATATTCCCACTACACCAGCTATTGTGACGGTGTCGCAAATACAAGTGCTGCCTGTTGTATGTCAACCTCCAGTCTCTCAGGTCATAATACAACAACCTCTTGTCTCCTTGACTCAATCGCAGTTGTCGATTAGTGGATCCGTAACTGAAGCAACCAAGGCTCAAATGGGTACTATAACCCCTCATCTTCATCAAATATCCAATATTGGGCAACAAAAAATGGTCTCAGAGCCATGGCTGGTACAGTATCAACAACCACAATTCCAGCAAGCTTACCGAGGACCTAAGCAACAAAGATTTATAGGCAATGAGAACCCGTATATTCAAAATGGTTATGCCCGTCAACCTTATCAAAGTTATCAACATCAAATACATTATGTTGGTATGCAAAGACCCATTGCTCAGGCGATCCCATCCTATCTTTGGTATGCTTCACCAAACCTAAATCAACAATTGCCTTTTGTTACAATTTTAGAATTACCAGATCTAAATCGGCTAACAAATGATATAATTGCTTATGCCCCTTGGTGGCCGACAATTCCTCATAAACTTCCATTAGATATTCCTAAATTCAATGGAAATCCGGGTGAAGATCCATCGAATCATGTGATGACCTTTCATTTGTGGTGTTTGTCCAACACTCTCAATGATGATTCGATTAGGCTTCGCCTTTTTCAGCAAATGTTAACTGGTCTGGCAACAAAATGGTACATCGAATTGCCTAGAGCTTCACTCGATAACTTTAGTGCCCTTTCCACCACCTTTTTAACCCATTTTCAGTTACCAATAACGTACAAAATAGGAACGGAGATTCTTACCAATTTCAAGTAGACGATAACCACTCACATATTTGATCTTACTCATGAGTGGTGACGTCATTGTCGAATGGTAAAAACATATGTCCTGCTCAACTGCTAGTTGAATGGTTTATTAATTCATTGTTACCTTCTATTATAGAAGATGTGGCTAAAGGGGAGGTTGTTACTGAAGAGCAAGTCATTGCTCATGTGCAATATCTAGACTTGATCTATACTCAGTCTGGCACGCTCTATGACAAAATCCCTGATGCTCCTAGACCAGAGTTTTCTATTCCTCCTCCTCCTAAATAAAACAAAAACTCTCATGGCGGCGATGGCATGATAGGTACGACCAACACGAAAACCGCAAAGGCTACATCTAAGAAAGCCAGTATGGTTTCCGATCAAAATGCAAATGAAGAAATTCTTGCCTTGGAGGTTAATGTTGTGTCGACCGACAAAGGAAAAGAACTGAAGCAACCAGGGGGCAAGAAGAAAAACAAAGGGAAAAAGAAAAAGAAGGATGATTCATCTCCTGAAAATTCTTCTGAAAACCCTTCTCGGAAAAAGAAACTAGGTTATTCATGTCTCATATGCGATGTAGACCATTGGATGAGAAATTTTCCGCATAAAGCTGAGATTAAAAAATTCTTTAAGAGTTAAAAAACCTCAGCGGTATTGACTGATCCGTTTCCAAACCTAGAAACCAATCTGGTTGCTAGCGACAATGCTTCCCCATCCCAAGTGCTAATGTTGTCCATTTCGAAACAACAAAATGATGCTTTGGTATCGACGAGGAATAAAGATTACGGGAGTCCACAACTATCAAACAACAAGGCTGCAGATCAACCTAGTAGTTCGACAACAACTTCGACCGAAGTTGTGCCACCCATCATTCTTGAGCTAACGATAAAGCCGCCAAAGGGAGTAGTACACAATCAACATTTAATCCTCGTACCAGAAAAACACAGAATTATAATATAGTAGAGGACCTGGCCCAATCGTCGTCTGCTATGTTGACACTTGAAGTACTGCAAGATTGCCCCTCCCAAAAGCAATCTCTATTATCAGCTATAGGTGGGATTGACCCAACGGATTCCAATCTTGTGGCCTTTAATCATAAAGGATACGAACCTCAGTTACCAACTTAACTGACTTTCGTCATTCAAGTGAAAGCCCTCAACAAAACTGTTCATCGAACAGTTATTGATGAGGGGGCATCTACATGCATTATGTCAATGAGCTGCTAGAAAAATTTAGGCTCACCACCCTTGTCGTGATCATCAATGACATTAAAAGCATTCGATGGATGAACATACACCCCATATGGGATTTTAAGTAACTTGCAAGTTGAACTAGGGGGAAAAACAGTAGAAATTGATGTTGAAGTTATTGATGGAAACCCTAATTACAACATCCTATTGGGAAGGCCCTGGATTTATGCTATGGCTGCAGTAGTGTCAACATACTTCAGAAAGACTGCATTTCCTTTTCAAGGAGGAAATACAATCGTTGATCAACAAACCTTCCTCCCTAACAGTTCACAAGTTATGGGAATCATTCCAATGATCCATGGAAGCTCTCATTCGCTTCAAAATATCAGAGTAGGCCTCCTAAAAGACCCTACTTTAATGGGTACTTTTTCCCTACGACCTTCGAGTAATCTGGCAGAAGTGGCCATAGTGGAAACCTGCAATATGATATCTTGTATATCTAAAAGATTCCAAAGATTCTCGAGCGTTTTGTCAGCATGGATCATCACCAGGTATTGCCCCCAATCCCAATAGAAATATTGTAGCAATCAATTTTCTTGGCCAGGGGGGCAAACCCAAATCAACGCTCATCGAGTGTTTGGCTAGATAGGTCTAAGGAATATGGCACCTCTTCAGATCCTTGGCCGCATGTACATTCTACTGACAAAGGAATCATTCAGTCAATGATGATAGGAGAGGTACCATGGGAAGATTACCACCTTCGTTACCACGAAGATTATTCGAGTGACCTTAATCATCCTTCAGTTTTTTATTTTCTATCAAATACCATAAATACGGTGGATTCCGAGGATAGTTCCTATCCTGTGTCAACCTTATTAAAAAATGAAGCAACTCCATTTCCAAATCGAGTCTTTCAAAGATCTCGAAGGTAAATCTTCATTCCAACCACCGCATTGAATGAAATGAAGATTCAGGGCCATGCACCTCAATTTACGTCATTATGCTGGGGGCATGCAAACTTATAACAATCATAGTTTTTCATTTAAAGCTTGCGTAAACATGAGACCGAACATGAGCAGGTTTATGCGAAGTTTAGGCTCGTTAAAAAATAAACCTAGCAATGAGCATATGTTCCCCCATAGTTTAAGCTCACTAAAAAATGAACCCACCTTTTCGTAAATAACCTTTGTGATCATATTGCTATCAACTTTTAAGCCTTGGACATATTCTTACCATCAGCTCCACTTTTTAGCCAATCATCCACCTCCACTTGATTGTTTACCCTTTTGAGCAATAGTTGCAGCGAGTGACTCTATTAGCCACCTTCTTTACACTTCCATGATCGAAAAGTTCGAAACCTTACCTGGAACCAGCTGCTACCCGAAAATATCACTTGTTCCTCAAAAATGAGTTTTCTTTAAACCGTTTTCAGACTCGTTAAATATGAAAAGATTGTCGAGCATTCTAGCTCGTTAAAGTGTTTGGAAAAAACAAGTTTTCTCTAAACCCTTTTCAGACTTGTTAAATATGAAAAGATTGTCGAGCATTCCAGCTCGTTAAAGTGTTTGGAAATAACGAGTCTTTTTTAAGCTCTTTTTAGACTCGTAAAATATAAAAAGATTTCTGAGCAATTGGCCTCTCTAGCTCATTAAAGTCATTGGAAGTTCCATCCCTCTCGTATTTTAGTCTTTTTGGACCTAAGGGATCATTACACAAAAATATCGAGCGCTTGTCTTTTTCGGCTCGTTAAAGTGATCGGAAAAGTCATCCCTTTCATATTATTTTATACTTTTTCAGACTTAAGGGATTATATTACGAAAAAGGATTACTAGAGTTTCCTTTCTGTCTCTTTTTAGACTCTCTAAAATTGAAAAGTACTGAGTTATCTTTGTCGCTAAACTCGTTAAAACAATAGCGACAAACTTGTCCATGCAGACAAGAGTGAGTTTCACTGTCACGAAGCTCGTTAAAACATAGCGACAGGTTTTCCCGAAGGGTGAGTTATAGAACAAGCATATGTTATCCTCCTCAAGCTTGACAAAAATAAAGAGCTACTGGTTAGAAATGAGTGGGGAAAATTTGGGATGAAAACTTAAAGAAACTTTATTGGTAGCAAGTTGCTCTTGAACATGACACTTTCACTCCATCACCATGATTGAGTCAGGTTGGGTTATTCCATTCACCGGTCATATCACCATTGCTCCTCCGTACCATCCATTTTTGGGGTTAACGCTACCAATCCATTTCAGTGTCGCTGATATGTTCAAGAGAATTCGCTCAGAGAATTTACCAATGTAGCTTATGTCTCATCCACTGCAATACCTTCATGCTTCATTCTTTCATGACCGCCACCCTAAACCTTCTATCATCAGATCATTTTCACCTCCACAAAATCATTTCCTCCATTTCGTGTCGTAGATGTGGGATTCATTAAGGCCCTAATACGATGGGTCACTTCTTGTCAACATCAGCTCATTATCCAAGAAGTTGACCTAGGAACAACCCTTTCAGTACTTTGAAGCTTGCATGCCTCAG
Source organism: Pinus taeda (assembly GCA_000404065.3). Classification (NCBI taxonomy): domain Eukaryota; kingdom Viridiplantae; phylum Streptophyta; class Pinopsida; order Pinales; family Pinaceae; genus Pinus; species Pinus taeda. The sequence goes on along the minus strand of APFE030542857.1, from coordinate 172,832 downwards.
TGGCAAGTTTCTCACTTCTGGCAACAGGTTTACATCAATGGCCTTCGACTGAAATATTTTGCATCGTGTTCGACATCAACTTATGTATTCACACCATGTGAATTGTACTACAGTACCTTGAGGGTCATTATCATTATCGGTGATTCCTCTCTCGCATGTTAACAACTTACATCATTAGCTGGTAATCAGGCGATGTCTTTCCATGTTCGACACCAGAACATCTTTTCACATGGATCGACTTGTACTCCGGGCGAAGATTGAATGAGTTTGAAGACCCAGGATCTAGTTTCATCCATTCGGGTTGCAATATATTTAGGAAGATAAAGACATCCAATGTACATCATAGCTACACATATAATCATCCAAGCCAAGGGATGATGGCTCTACCAGAATCATCAGTCTGGCACACGGACGACTGTCTGTCCTATGTACATGAAAATGAATTTATAAAGCTGAGCATGGGAATGCCCACTTCAGCTAGATCATGAAAATATTATGAAGATAATGTATTGTATCTTATCTTATTACAGGTCACCTTCCAGTTCGAAAAACCTCAGATCCTCATGATAAATCATGTCACCCGACTCTAGAAGATTTACAACCTCATGATTTAGGGGGCAACTGTTATAGACATATTTGGGCACTGCAACCCTAATCACATATGTCCATAAACCAAGAGCTTCTAAACCTTGAAAAGTGTTGTTTCATACCCTAAAGGAGACAGGTCAATTGATTACATCATTTCCCAGAAGCTTTCCCTGAAAAAAATACTCAGAACTAGTCAAAACTAGACCATCTCACCTGCTCCATGGTCAGGGTGCGATGCATCTTACTTGCTACACACGGGAGGTGCAATGCATACTGAAAAGTCCTTCTATAGGGTGTGATGAGCGAGAATAGACAAATGGCAAAGATAGTTTGCTAAGTGGATGATCAAGGAATCTTCTAGAAACTTCTCATATGACACTTGCCTCTTAGAATCCGCCCAGGGATGAGTAAGATATCAATGAAAAATCCAAGTGGAACCAAGAACTATTAGTGTAATTGACACTAATCAATATCCCAGAAGCTAACTCAACCACCTGCAAATATCTATATATGGATCCCTCATCCTGGAGATCCAGAGGTTGGAATTTTGTATCTTGTAAGGAAGTGCTATTGGTTTCTCTGTGGAACATCATAGTGTTGGGTGATTTAGCCTTTCATGAGGTGAAGAGAGCTTTCATGCTGGGAGGATGGTGTTGGGTTAGACCAATGGGTTGTAATCCTCTCTTCTACTACTTCTATCAATAAAGCTATTTGAGTTTTCCTCCATATTCTTGTATATCTCTGAATCTTGTATTGATAAATGGATTTGTATGGTTAATATATATCTGATCCTATATTGTTTATGGTTATAGATCTCTATGGTTTGATGGTATTATGCTGCTTTGACTCTACAGGTGTTCCTTGAAGCAGGATAAGTAAGGAAAGAGTGGCAAAGCTCTATCAAAGGGGAGAGGAAACAAGCAAGGAGCCAAGTGAAAGACTGAGGTTGGTACTCTCTGCTTCTCTCTCATCTATCTCTCATAAAGGAAAACACAAGTGACTTCAGTTTGTTTGTTTCTAAGATAGCTACCTGTCTTAGTAGGACTAGAAGCTCTAAATGGACACTAGTTTTCCCGATAACAACACATCACCCATGTCGCGTCCGTCCACACCACCTCAACCCTCACCACCTCTTCCACCACCTCCTAGAACAGGGATGGCGGTTGCAGTCAACTTACTGACCTTTCAAGGTATAGGGAATGAAGATCCAAACCAGTTCTAGTTTGTGATAAACTCCATATGGGACACGCAAGGTATAATGGATGAAAACATCAAAAAGGCTACACTGGTTAGTGCACTCTAGGATCGTGTGCTGACATGGTACATAAAAAACTCAATCGATCATCTGAATGAAGGAATAGCAGCTATATAGGATGCGCTTAATAAGGAGTTTGGCTAACCAAATTTTGAGAACCAATCCATCATTGGGTTCAAGGAAATAGTAATGTTGCCTAGTGAAACCACGTGGGATCTGGACCAAAGATTAAAGAGTACTATTCATGAAGCTAATATGACATTGACCGACGGATAGTATTGCGCATGTTTTTTGGCATCATTAACACCCAATCTAAGGATGGCTCTGTCACAACAGAAGATCTCAACCTAGGCTGAGGCACTAGAGACAGCTATGAGGTTATATGCGACCCCAATTCTGGACCCAAGGTTGGGAGTTAAGTAACTCCACCCGCAACTTCAGAACTTAAGTGTGGAAGTACAAATATTGAAGCAAGGAAGAATGCCTCGATCAGGGGTACAGCTGGAGGCACAGTGTATTAAATGTAAAATCCACGCACATGACAAAGACCATTGCCTGGTCTTCACGAACTATCTAGCAGGAGGAGACTCGATGCCATTAAAAGTGGAAGTCTAGACAGGACAAAATGCCACGCCTATGCTTTGGTGCACGATTTTCCAGGTGGGAGGGAACCATGCAACAGATAACTGCCATCTATTATAGAAGTATACCTAGACCTCATAACAGTTATATTGCAATTTTTGTCGATCAGTGGGACATGATGAGCGAATGTTTCAAAGTTATGATTTAATGATGGAACGGACACCAGCCTATAGGGTAAGGTTGAAACGCGAGGAGGATTTGAATGATGAGGTCGGGGAAGAGGATGGGGACCCGGCCGAGGTCGCAGACAGATAACTTATTATAATTGTGGTGAACAAGGACACTATGCTCGCGAGTGCACTAACCCAACTAGGATCTCATGTCCTTATTGTGAACATTTCGATCACGAATTGGTAGATTGTCCAACCTTGCTTGCCCAATTAAATGAGAAAGGTGTGCTTCAACCTCTGCCAACCCAAAATGTCTAGATGATGCATGCGGAACCCCACGAAGAGGACACTAGTATAAACATGGTGCGAAGGAACGACGTAACGGAAGGAGGGAACATAGGAGGGGAGCGAGGCAACCCGCCTATGGGGAACCATACTATTGAACTAAAACAAAGAAGGGTAGGGCCAAATGAAGATCCGTTGAGCTTCACGAAAGCCCTTACCTTAGGTGAGAAGGACCAAATGGAAGCCAAAATGGACCCCTACATGATCACCTCCTTTCTTGATGCATGCATGAAATTGCTGCAGAATCAGAGGGTTATCCAAGGGCTACAGGAGTTGATTACCAGGAGCGCTGAGTTCAGCGAACCCTAGGTGGTTTGGAGGATAGGATGACATGCTTTATGCACTGGAGGAGAAATGAGGATGATGACGCAAATATGAGATTATGAGATGGATCAAGTCATCCTGGATTTAGGCTCAGATGCAAATATACTACCTAAGGAAACTTGGGAGCGTATAGGCAAGCCTGTACTGCAATGGTCCCCGATTCAACTACGAATGGCTAACCAGCAAAAAATCTTACCAATGGGTTGATTGTAAGGGGTGACGGTGGATATCGATGGTGTAATGACCCAGACTGACTTCAAAGTCATAGAGCTTATCGATGATAGCAATCCTTACCCTGATTTGCTCAAGATTGATTGGGCCATCGACATGAAAGGAATCATCAACTTGAAAATGTGCACGATGAATTTCAAAAAGAAGTCACTTCGCGTAGTAGTTCCGCTAGTCCTAGCAGAAGGGGAGCGCTACAAAAAACTCGTCCGCAACGAGGACAATAATGATGAACTGGATAACATTTATCAAATAACAATGCAAAACCCTGGTCAGATGCATTACAACGACAACAGAATAACCTCATGGGAACGTGAGAGTATTTTCACTATCGATTCTGAGGAGGATACACAGTGCTGGCAGAATCAATTGCAGGGAGTTACAACACTCAACAGTAATAGGGTGACTCAATTGGCACGATGTGAAGAAAAACACCACCGGAAAGAGTAGGACATGACCACTAAAGACCAGCACACATGTGTAGTATAGGAACCACCCAGTGTGTTGGTAGATAGGGTGTGCGCACCGATAGAAGGATCGGGGAAGATTAGATACACGAGAAAGTTTCGACTCCGAATTGGAAGATATGTGTGGCGGTTAAGTTGGCACAAAATGATAGCACAAAGAATACGGGTGTATGGCAGACAACCAACACTTCAAACAAATGACAGTGGACCATGGGATCATCAAGCTACATGCAACCTCCCCCATACGGCCCAATCGGACACTATAGGCATGGCTTCTCCCACCAGAGATGGCATCTGTGACACGGTTAAGCAATTATGGGTTGCCATTCAGCGTGCAAAATGACCACTTGATGAGTTGGAAGAAATTGAGGCTCGAATACATGACCACAGTATGAATTTGGACAAAGCCATCAAGAAGCTTCAATTAGAAGTAGCCGCTCTAGATAACAAAAAGGAAGGGCCCAAGGAAACCAACATGGCTGGCTTTCCTACCTTGATAGGGTTGCACCAGAAGCCACAAGGGTGTGCACACCATAATTTCGTGATAGAAGCAGGAGGACATCTAGGATGCTTGCAACTCAGGTCAGTGAGGAACTGGGGGACCCGCAGGAAGGCTTCGCCCTTCTAACTATTTGTCGAGGGTTTAGTCCCAACACCCTAAGAAGTTGGAAGAGGGTGCACGACTATAAAACAAGCTACTAAACAATGGCACGATACAACGACTGGCCCCCAGGAGAAACCACATCTGTGACCTTGTGGATTCGCGACTGCAAAGGAAAGATACTGCTCATGGTATGATGGTGGCACCTTGAAGCAAGCAGCAGGCCATTAAGGAAAAACCATAACCATCCAAATCACATCTATGAGCTATCACAAGAACAAGCTGTCGATTTTTAGGTTCAATCGATATATAAATAGCACAAAGGTCACGCCACCACATCGTATTTTCTGACAAGATAATTGGCCCGTATTACCTACGTCATGAGCAACGAGGAAGTTCAAAACAGTCTATGGTTTCTGGCATTGCCACAACAATACAAAGATCTCATCATGAAAGCTCAAAGGCCTAATGCCGATAGTCCACAGCCAGAGTTGCCACATGAAGTAGAACACTCTAAATCCCCATGGACACTGACGACCGAGAAGAAACCTCCACTCCTAGAATTAGTTCGGCAGTCGCAACAACACCTGGAGGTTGGAAAGTCCACAATGAAGGAAAAAGGTAAAACTATTATCATTGATAGCGAGGAAGAAACATAAGAGTCTCCCACAAGGATCAAAGAGGACATCTCTGAGGAAGACCCTGTACAGCCGATGTGATGACCCAAGTATATGCCTCCAAGTAAGGGGACGAACAAGGTACCCACAAACCTGGATGAATTCAGCAGTATATCACTACCCCCTCTCTCAAAAGATGTCCCAGTAGAAAATTCGGTGGTTGGCCGTGTTTCCGTGATGAAATTCGACGATTGCGACCTTGCAAATTGAACAAAATTTCCCCATCTAGTGATGGATGCCTTAATGGACCATACGATAGAAGGCATGGTGACCACTCTATAGCAAAAGGAGTGGCTGCAAAAGGTGGACAAAGCTAGATTACTTTGTCTCCTAGAAATTCCGCACTTTCTCCGACCCCCTATTACTATGATATTCATTAAGCAGTTGCTCTGTCTAGTGCACAAAGATACACTATGGGTCGGTAAACCCATCTGTATCATAGCAGAACTTGTTCACTGGGTCTTGCATCTACCTTGCACTGGACAGAACCCTCAGGAAATTACGGCCATAAGTAATGATGTGGGAATGATAGAACGACTAAAGAAGATGTATAAGCTCACCAACGGAATGTGAGGGTACGTCATTGACATTATCTTTGACAACGCAGTCTGGGTGGCCACTCAGTTGCAGACAGGAAAAGTAATTAGGAAATGTCGGAGCTTTGAGGTCTCTGCTGTAGTTATTGCAATGGTTGAAGAATATGCCACTGGTGTATGATTCAATTGGTCATAGTTTCTTTGTGAAGAATTTCTAGCCAATTGTTGCGAAGTCCAGGAAGAAGGCAAACTATTCTACTATGCATGGCTGCGACTGTCCCTCATGCTGGTTGGTACTGAGTTGCCTGATGATAGTTAGTTTCTTGTTTTAACCCAAGAATGGCCAGAAGCTGCGTAGTATGCGTCCCTCTGGGCTAGAAAGTACGCAAGCAAAATTCAAGGAATTAAGATCTTTTGGGTATTAATGGACATGACTGTGCGTCAGTGGATCAATACATTACCACACTTAACAAATGAATTTTATGAGAGTATGAAGCACATTGCTGAATTCAAAGCAGATATGCATCACATCTACATCTAGTCACATATGGACCTAGCCCAGACATGGACCCCTCTCCAGTTCATTGTCACTAATGACGTTGTTCACATGATTATTGAGGCTTGGCCTGTGGCTTGGCGAGGGCTTGCAGTAGTGGAATGAGACAAGGCTGCAATGCAGAAACAAAAAGAGGTAGCCAAGCATGCCGCACCACAAAAGAAGAATGAACAACATGCTGTAGAGGTTAAGGTAGTATGAGAGGCAAAACTTGCAGCAACAGAAAAAACAGTGCCAGGTGCGCAGACACTAGCAAAGGACAAAGGCACTCAGAAGGAAACCATTCAACCGACTGCAATGGGTACACCACTAAAGCGCTTAGCCACACCAGAGAGACCGAAGGCACAAAAGAAAGAAAAAGAATCTAAGCCCGACAATGAAGTTTCCACCCTAATGGAGGGCAATCTAAATGACATCAAAAACATCGTTCGCGAAGCTACTCGAGAGGCAGTCGATGAGGCTATGTTTGAACAACACATTGTGTTGGGGGAGCTTCGGACACAGTTCCGGGAATTGGGATCAAGAATTGTATAGGTTGGCCCTAACGTTTCTACAGAAGCCTCCGATATGATAGTTACAGAACCATTGCTCAGAGCCCAAGTTGCTCAATCTACTCCGATTCTGACAGGCGCGTTAGTCACCAACCGACTGAAAGGCAGAGTAATACTAGAATGACTTACCAGATTGGGACTTGTTGGCTAGATAAATCATTCTTGTGGACAAAACCGATCTCCCTAGTACCAACTAATATCTAGCAACAAGCAGGACAAGCAAATATACTTTTCTCTAAACATATTGCGATTCATTGATAAAAACTAAAGAGGTGTTTTAGACCCTACCTTAAGTCCAACGCTAGTTTGTGGCAACCATGCTCCAACAGCTTCAAAGAGTTTCCGTTCAAGAACCTGCAAACACAAACAAGCACACATCAAATAACACCTGCATAGCTAATATAACAAATCATGTTCATCATGGTGATCAAGGAATCCATGAAATAAACCATAAGACACAGGTTATTGAGAAAAATAAACTTGATTGTATTAACTTTGAAATAGAAGAACTTTACAACCTTGGTGCCTTGATGCTGTACAAGCTCTTCTCAGGGTCCAAATGGGAATATCCTCTACTTTGACAAGCCTCACTCTCTTCTAAATGAGATCAAAAGCTATGTAATCTCTCCTCTCAAAATCTCAATTAGGAAGACTAAGTTCCAACAACATTTACCCTAAAAAATATTCAGTTTTCAACCTCCCAAGTAACCAGCCCAATGCTTCATTTTATAGTGCAAGGGAAGGAGGTTACAGGTCCACCATTGAACAGATAGAGTCCTCCTTCAAAGGGATAAGCTCCTCACATCAAGGAGTTAGCTCCTTAAGGAATGGGATGCATGAACCCTCAAGGAGCGAACTTGCTAGCTCAAGGTTCCCTCTAGAAGCTTCCAGAAATGACTCAAAGTGAGTTTTTAAGAATGTACTTGCACCTTTTTAACTTTTACAGGGGTTCACACCCATAACATAGAGACAAAGCGGTCAAGTGCATAGGGGACATGACCAATGGGTGCGGTACCACAAGTAATGCTAAGAGAAAGTGCGAAACCAGAGTTTTAGAGATTTTTAAGGACTTTATCTTATTTTCAAAGCTTGATATGAAGAACTAAGGTTTAAGACTTGCAAAGGAGGTAAGTATGAGTGGTGATAGACTCATATTGATTACAGAATGTCAAAGTGACAATTTTTGTGCAACAAATTGCCCCCTAAAGTGCGAAGTCTGTAATAGATCAGGATGGTTTTGTCATTTAAGAAGAGTGAAGTACTTTACCATTACAAAGATCTTCCTGTGGATACCCCGGTTGGAACTTGTAAAAAAATTCAATGCAAAATATATATATATATATATATGACATATCATCGCTGAGGTAGGGATTCACATACTCAGATCAAAACTGACTAGAAACTATCTAAACTTCTCTGATATAGAAATGATTTCGTAATACATCACAAGTATAGATATATGTAGACACAGTATGGGTGCAACCATCTGTTTATGAATAGTCCACTGTATAATGAATAACAAAATTCCTCGCAGCCTGGATGGTGGAAACTAGATCCAAGGTCTTGATTTCTGCTTCACAAACTAGTACGATTCTATCCATGTGAATGAATGTGTCGAAGTCGAACATGGTAGAAACCACTTGATTACCGGTCAATGATGTAAACTGTTAAAAAGTGTGAGAGGAACCACCAGTAATGTTAATGGCCCTTAAAGTACTCAGTACAATCAATGAAATGTGAATGAATGAGTTGATGTTGAACACGCCACAGAATCCTTTGGTCGAAGGTCAATGATGCAACCTGTCGTCAAAGTTGAGAAACCTCCCATAGAGGCATGCAGATTCCAAGGTACTGACAATTTATAGATCATCTTTCTAGATAATGAGTTGGAGTTGATAGAAAGTGATCCATCGTAGGCAAGCCCACAACACGAAATCATAGATCAAGTTTTGAAGAAATATATTTGGCAAGGACTAACTCAGGGATGGTCAAGATGGATGACAGATATTTTGCAAATGAATTGTTTATTTGAACTGACCTCTTGAACACATAACAACATTGCAGATGGCTTGGTGACAATTGACCCAACGCTAATACCCAAAAATCAGCTGAAGACTTTCAATATGGTTTGATTAACTGTGAGGCAAAGGATTTCCCAACCCAGGTGGACAAAAAGTGTCATGTTCAAGAGTGGTTAACTGCTTTTCTAAACACAAAATATAACAAACAGGTTCATTTTTCTCTCTTTTCCCCCACCATTTCTGGCAAGTACCTCTTTATTTTTGACATGCTTGAGGAGGATAACATTTGCTTGATTATAAGCTCATCCTTCAGATGAGTTCAACTTAGTTTAAAATTCGAACTCTAAGGAGTGGTCCGTTCCTGTTTGAAATTAAATGTGTCCTTTACTGTTAAATTTTAACGAGTCTAATATAGGAGAAACTCGGTGTTTTTCAATTTTAGGGAGTGAGAAGAAAAACTTAAGAAAACTCCATGGTTGTCCTTTTTCATAAATTTGTGTCTCCCAAGCCCAAAAAAGTATAAAATAATACTTGAGAGAACTGTTTGACCATTATGATCAAGGAGTACTTTTCATAATTAGTACCTTCAATCTGAAAAAGTAAAAAAGCAATTGAAAACACGTCATTTTATTACTAATATCGAACTTGAAACGACAAATGTCCGGCAATATTTTCATGTTTATACAGTCAAAAAAGAGCTTTAGGTGGACCATCCTTTTAATTCCATTTTAACGAGCTTAAAAATAAAAACTCGGCAATCCTTTCATATTTTACGAGTCAGAAAAGAGCTTAAAGAGGATTCCTTGTTTCCTTTTTTCGTAAATTTTGAAAGAGTCCGAAAAAGTGAAAAAGTATGCTCTTCATTGAAAATGATCAATTGTCCCTGAAAATCCAATATTCTGCACAAAAACTCAAAACATTACTCATATGTGTTTAAAATAAATAAAAATGCATCAAAAGTGACCTTTTTAAAGTGAAAAATAAACAAATTAAAAATTCATTTATTCAAAAAAGCTTATAAAAAGGGTTTTTGTAAATTCATTTTTACCGGTTGAATTCAGAGTGAAAAGTAGGATTTTTTGGTAAGAAACTTCCTCTTAAGATTGTGGAAAATCCGACCGTTGGGATCGATAACCGTCCTCTCTAGGTAATCCACATCATCCCTATCTTGCATTTCAACTGTTTAATTTTCATTCTAGGGCTTTAAAATTAATTTTTCAAGGAAAAAATTAGTTAAAAAATCACCTGCGGGGGGTCCGCAGGTGCAGCATGTGGCCCCTGCAAACCCCGAATTTTTCGTATATAGGAAAAATTCGGGGTCCGACACCTGCTTTTAAGGGAAAGTGAAAACCTATGCACTATCTCTAATTAGCGAGTGCAGACCCTGCGAAATACATTTCGAAAACCCTAAATTTTGTTTCTGCCCAAAGATTTTGAAATTACAAAGTTCTAATCTGCCTCTTTTGCAATGTAGGTGCAAAATGCTTGTTTGGCAGGAACAGGAACATGAAGATTTGGATTAAGCTACATTACTCCATCCACCTTCAATAGAAGCATTAAGAGCATGCAGACTATTAAAATTCTGGGCCATACCCGGCATGAGGGCTCAGGTAGACTTTTTGCAATGGTTGGTTGACAGGTGGAGCACACAGGACCAGTGTTTCATAATTGGTGGCCACCAGCTCGAAATCGAATCAGAGGGCATTTATTTCCTGACTGTTTTGCCCAAGAGAGGTGAAGGATTATCTCTATTCTGGACTAGGCCAGGGTTTGTCGCTAGCCTCTGACTAGATTTTTGTAATGTCCAAACTGCAGACAAACGAATAGATGTTAAGACCATGTCCCATCCTGAACTTAAAGTGATCACATTTACTGTCACCAGACTATGCAGGAGCGCAGCATTGCATCTGGCTACTGATTCCCAAATGCGCATGGTAGTAGACTGCTTCCAAGGCACCATCTTCAACTGGTACGATGCCGTGTTGGCAAATGTGAAAGGCCATCTGACTAGGGAAAAGAAGGAACAACTAAAGAAATTTGGATATGGTTTCTTAGTTGTGAGCTTTGGCCTAGAGAGGGTCCCTATGTTGGTCCCAAAGCATCTTTCCATTGAGGATGTACTTCCCTGAGATCGTAGGATTATGCACTGGGTTGCAGTCATGGCTTGTTATCCCGAGGAGGGTACAGAGGTTGTCCAATTTCCACCTGAGTATTTTCGTTGGTTAGGGAACCAACTTTTCATGATACAAGACTTTCCATATGTTGGGATGGATTATCGTGGTGATCCAGACATGGGTCTTCCACCAGGAGAGCAATGGGATGATTCAGGTAAAAATATTTTCAACATTTCCTAAATCTTTAAACTAATTTTTTTTTTAAACTGTCCAAAACTGATAGTAAAAAGTTTTAAATGTAGATGTGGGTCCACGGCGACCAACCGCTCTCTCGCCCTATGAGAGAAGACATCCTGCTGCCGCGGCACTGGACCCATAGGACCAATCAACAGAGACATTGACCAAATTGGAGCATCATATAGAGCGCTTGACAGTAGATATCCCAGAGACTAGTATACATGATATTCCTCTTAGGCTATAACGCTATGTGATTGGGGTCCCAGGAACTTTTAGCAGGTTCCTTTGTAGGGTGGCCCGAGCAATGGTTTCTTATCGTGATCATCATCAAGGATAGGATGGTCACCCTTGTAGACTTCATATGACATTGTATATCTTTTTGTGCTATCATTTTTGTCTATCATAAGGTGTTTTTCAAACTATGATCGAAGACAATGTATATTTGACACAATTCTATGCTATGATATATGACTATTACTGGGTATCTTGTATAACATGTTTATGGAATGTTTTTTAAATTTACTATCTTGACTATTGCAAATGTCTATTTAACATTTGAGAAGCAACTACATCTGCTAATGTGTTTAAATATCTTGGAATATGTTGATATTCAATGTAGTCAAATTCACGTTCCAAGATACGAACTCTAAAAAATAATCTTAATAATACTGGATTTCTAATGGCATAAAACCTGATAAGTTGTAATAAAATGAGTTCATAATCTAACCTTACAATCAAACTCTGAATCCCAAATGAGATGGATTCAGATAATAACTCAATCACTATACTATACTCTGCAATGTTATTTGTTGTTTGACCAAGGCTTACCCCATGCATAGATACTAACTCTTCAGAGGGTGAATAGATAACCCAAGCTGCAGAAGAAATATTCCGTGTACTACGACAAGCACCATCAGCAAAACCAATGTATGTTTGAGAAGATGTCGACATCTGCAATATCAAGAGTAAAACCAAGATAAGCAGGAATAATGATAAAACACTCTCTAAACTAGGCACACTTTCTAATATAAAACACACCAACTAGAAAGAAACTATTCTAACAAAAATCTCCACGCCAAACTCTAAGCATAATATCTTTTCAGATAAAGCCCATTTCTGGGTCTACCTAAAGAGACACCATGAAAATCTACTAATTCGTAGGCCCCTTTGGCCAGCTTTCACTTAACAACAAAAGGACCATGCCACATCGGTACGAATTTTCCAGCCCCTAGCTTATCATTTGGTTGATCGTATAATAAGACTAGGTCTCCTTCCGAAAAATTTCGAGGTGTAACATTACGATCGTACTGAGCTTTTATCCATTTTTCGTGAGTCTCGATTGCTTATGCAGCATCACGTCGATTCTCATCTAATTGAGCTAAGTACAACAAACGTTTTTCCTCTTCGGAAGTGGCTGGGAGTAATTCTATGGCTATTTGCAATGACGAAATTTTGCATTCAATGGGTAAAACTGCTTCCAACCTGTAAAAAAGCTGAAAAGGAGTGAAAACAATTGATGTCTTGATTGAGGTTCGGTACGCCCAAAGCGTTGAAAATAACATGTTATGCCAATTTGACCAATGAATACCAATGATTCATCGGATCATGGTGACTAGAACTTTGTTGATTGCTTCAACCAAACCATTCGCCTGTGGGCAATATGGAGTAGAGCTATTGTGATACAGGCCAAGCTGATATGTTAGTTCAATCATCATGATGTTTTGAAAATGACTTCCATGATCAGTAATAATTGCTCGAGGAACACCGAATCTAGCAATTATATGATTGAAAATGAAAATTGCATTAGTTTTGCCATCTGTCGAAAATGTAGGCATTGCCTCAGCCCACTTGGTAAAATAATCTACCGCAAGGATGATATATGCATGGCCCCTGCCCAAGTGAGGGTTACATATAATAAAATTGATACCCCATTTTGCAAAAGGACCGTTGACAATTATAGGGTGGAGAGGAGCAGGTGGAGCACGCATCTTTCGATCAAAAATTTGGCAATTGTGGCATTTCCGGATTGCATTGATACAATCTTTAAATAAGGATCGCCAGAAATAACCAGCATGCAATATCTTTTGGGTTGTGGAATACCCAGACATATGACCGCCACATGCTCCATAGTGATAGTCATTCAAAACCTTTTCAACTTCTTCATGAGTTAGACAATGATGGAAAACAGGATCCACTCCACGACAATAGAGTGTATCTCCAATAATATTATACGGTTGGGATTGGAAACGTATTTTCCTTCGCTGAGATCATGAGATTTTAGGCCGAAAATATTGGGTTTGGAGATAGACAATTATATCTCGATACGATGGATCAAGAGTATTGATAAGAAACAAGGATTCATTCGCAATGGGTTCTTCTGCCATAGTTTCAATATCAGTACGCAAGAAATCACACATCAGTTCCGCAAAAACCAAAGATTTCTTTGCCTTGGATTTTTCAAATTCTAAGTCAAATTCCTGCTCATCACTATGAACAGGATTAGAAAGAGTTGTTGAATTTGATGTTGAGATTGAAAGTGACTCCCCATGGACCACATTCACTGGATCAATTTCGGTTGAACTAGAGTCGGAAAATGACTGTATCGCCTAATGTGCAACTTCAAATGGACTCAAGAGCATTGCATCACCAAATGAGTCCACCTCAGAATCGGAAGGTACGATCCAAGGATCGTCAGAAGCAATAGTGTTCGATGAAATCATATGAATGGTTTCAAAAGAAGGTGATACGTTAGGAGGAGGAAATGAAAATGTTCCTAGTAAACCAAAATCTTTAATCAATCCCACCCCAACATCCTTATAAGGGATAGCTATTTTATCGACATGTTGGATACTCGCAGAACAGGCTGGGTCGGATGAAAAATAATTTCATTGGTCTATTGTAATGATCTTTCCATTATGAGGGAATTTAATAAGCTGAAAGACTGATGAAACAACAACAGTCATAGCGTAAGACCAACTGCGACCCAAAAGAATGTTGTAATCTAGAGGGGCATCAACAACTTCCACATCTAGATTAACAATTTTGCCTTCCACCCCTATAGGTAAATCCTACAAAATTCCAAAAGGATGAAACCCTCAGCCATCAAAAGCCTTTAAAATCATCGGGGATTGATTGAGCGTAGGAGAACCAAGTTATCTCCAACAATGAATTGACATAATACACGTAGAAGCTCCCTCATCAATCACAGTCTGAAAGCAAGGTTTGTTTTTTACTAACACTGGGATCTGGAAAGCCATTTGATGAGGTAAGCAAGGTGTACTATTTTCTAAATCAAAGATTATAAGATTGGAATCCTAAATATCAACAACTCCTATAGCAGACAAAAGCAATTTACGCTGTGCCGGACATGATTGCAACACCTCCAAAGCCAACATTGCTAAAGGGGTAATAGCTAAATCTTCAACAATTTTATAGTTGTAAGAAGCTCTCACATGTGGATTGAAAGCTAACTTCCAAAGTATACCTTTAGCAGGTGGTTTGATTACTAAGTCTGGATTGGGTTTCTCGATCTGTAGTGGATAAGAACCAGAAGGAGTTGAAGTTGATGGGTTTGAATTAGAAGATTCTTCTTCCTTACCACCAACATGATTCTTACTTCCATAATATTGTGATCGCATCACAATCCTGAGATGGGTCATCCTCATAATTGGTTCTTCTGAGGCATTTGAGGAAGAACCTATCATATTACTATCTTGACTAGGAAAGGGATCCTTCAAGACAATAGGCGTTTGGGAACCTTTGATGATTTTCGAAACCTTAGCTTGATGTGGAAAATCTCTTGTAAAGTGCTCCTCATCACAAATGAGACAAGGATAGCGATGTTTACGTTTCTCATCAGTAGATTCAGTTTTATCTGGTTTCTCTTTTGTGTTTTGTTTATTTTTCTTCTTGCCTTTCTTTTTACCACCGAATTTTGATTTGGCCGTAGAAGATTCTACGACATGAATATCGGCAAGAACTTCAGCAGAAGCTTCTCCTGTCGGGGAATCTGGTAAAGTCATAATAGGAGAATAATTCTTTGCAATTTTATTCTTACTCTTGGTGCTAACTGAATCAATCATACCATCAGCGGCATGAGACCCTGAAGGAGTTGTAGTTATTTGATTTTGTTTGGGAAGATCAGGGATTTTTTCATGTAAAGTACCTGACTGTGTATAAATGAGGTCAAGGTACTGAGCTTGAGCAATTACCTGCTCTTCAGTAACTACTCCTGCCTTAGCTACATCCTCAGTGATTTTAGGTAATAATGATTTAACAAACCATTCTGTGAAAATTTGATCTGGGATAAAAAATTTCACTAAACGTCATCGACGTCGCCATTCATGAATATGATCTGAAATATATGTAGACGTTGACTATTTTAATGAAGTTAATAATTTCGTGCCATTGTCATATCTAACAGGCAACTGAAAATGAGTTAAGAATGAAGTAGCTAACTGACTAAAATTATAAAAAGAGCTTCGTGGCAACTCAACGTACCACTTAGCCGCAAGACCATTTAGGGTGTGCTGAAAACGCCATAAGTGAATTGAATCATCTATAATGGTATTTGATGCACACCCGAGGTGATAAGTCATCACATGATTCAACGGATCCTCTCCTGGCTTACCATTAAACTTTGGGATATCACTGGGCAACTTATTAGGCATTGGTAGCGAGTACAGAAGATAATAAATTGGATTGTTCGTAAGTCACGACAAGTCAGGTAAATCCAAAGTTGCGATGAATGGGAACTGACGGTTAGGGTCTCAAAAACCTTGGGTCACAAGACCAGCTCCAGGAGGAGGATATCCAGGATAAAAGGTCTAAGGAGTTGATACGGGAACAGTAGAAATTGAAGCTATTGATACTCCAGAAGTAGGTGGGGTAGATTGAACAGAAGCTATAGTAGTTGCAACAGTCGTTTGAGGCGGAGTTCGAGGCGAACTAGGCCCAGACTAATGAACTACACCAGGTGCAGAAGTTTCAATAGTAGACTGGACAGGTTGCTGGGTTGAACCAGAAGCAAAGGTTGTCTAGGTTGAGATGACAACTACACATTGGGTTGTAAAATCTGTTGAGTTTGAGATGGATCCCACACCATATTCATTCCGGGGTAAGGACCCATAACAGGTTGAGCATATGGAGGACCATAATCAGGTTGAGTGTAGGGCTGATAATTGAAAGGTACATTTCCAGCTCCTTGAATAAATGGTTGACTAGAAGGTGGTTGGAAACCATGAGATGGGTACTGACCTTGAGGTTGTTGTGTGTGGAGCATGATTGTTCAGAGGTATTTTTTTCAGTCGGATGTATACCCCAGGAAGTTTCGTACACCCCTCCATGCGGGGGGGACTTGTCCCCCCCGCGGGGGTCCGGGGTGGCTGATCCCCCCCGGCTAGGGGGTCTAGGGGCCAGCGGTCCCCTGGCAGGGGCTCGGGGGCAGTGCCCCCAAAGCTAAAAACAGATGTAAATTTGCCTTGTAAAAGTATAGTAATTTCTAGTCAATCTGGGCCGTTCATTAGGATGATCTGACGGTAGAACTTATGTTTAGTTTAGGGTTTTTTGCCCTAGAAGGCAACCCCTCTCTTTGTATGAGGGTATTGTATTTGAGGCGGCGATATAGATGTGTATTCTGTGTGTGTGTGAGCGAGAAACAGAGGGTGAGACTGTGAGAGAAAACATAGGATATTACAGTGGATTTTCTGTAGGTTGTGTCTCTTCATTTTGTTGGATAATAGAAGGGAAGGACTGGCTGTTCAAGGTAAACATAGCCCAAACTGGGTGAACCATGTATATTTGTGTCTCTCTTGTTTTGTGCGTTTTCTGTATTTATATTTCTGCAATATTTTATGTGTTCCATTGCTCTGTAATATTTAATTTCCTAACAACTGGTATCAGAGCCGAAGGTCTATTTGGCTGTTAAACTCGCAGGAAAGAAGGGTTCCTAGTTCGAGGGGGAGCAATGGCGGAAAATGGTAAGTTTAGGGTCGAGAAATTTAACGACCAAAACTTCTCGCTATGGAAGATGAAGATGGAAGATTATATGTATCAAAAATATCTATACCTACCATTGGGCAGAAAATCAAAGAAGCCAAAGGATATGGAAAATGAAGAATGGAACCTTCTCGATAGAAAGGCACTCGGAACAATACAGCTGTGCCTTTCAGCATCGATCGCCTTCAACATTTCGAAGGAAACAACGACAGAGGGTTGGATTAAGGCGTTGGAGAAACTATATGAAAAACCCTCGGCCTCAAACAAGGTATTTCTTATGAAATGGTTATTTAATATGAAGATGTCGGAAGCTGGATCTGTTGTAGATCATTTAAATGATTTTAATACTGTTACAAGTCAGTTATGTTCTGTAGGGGTAAACTTTGATGATGAAGTTAGAGATCTGTTATTTTTGTGCTCATTACCAGGAAGTTGGAATGGTTTGGTACTGGCCATTAGTAACTCTGTTTCTGGATCTAGTACTTTAAAGTTTGATGATGTTGTCGGTGCTATCCTTAGTGAGGAAATGTGACGGAAAAGCTCCGGTGAGACATCGGGAAATGCTTTGAGTGCAGAGTCTAGGGGAAGAAAAATGGAAAGAGGAAAGAGCTCAGGACATCGCAGTAAATCAAG
>APFE030542857.1:115508-145840 GCA_000404065.3 Pinus taeda | reverse complement strand
TTACAGCGGCTTTGCTGTAGGTTGTGTCTCTTCATTTTGCTGGATAATAGAAAGGAAGGACTGGCTGTTCAAGGTGGATGTAGCCCAAACTGGGTGAACCACGTATATCTGTGTCTCTCTTGTTTTGTGTGTTTTCTGTATTTATATTTCTGCAATATTTTATGTGTTCCTTTGCTCCGTAATATTTAATTTTCTAACAGAGGTTGATAACCTTGAGGCGCATACTAAAACTGGGGTTGACCTTGAGGTATATATTGATATTGGGGTTGACCTTGAGGCATATACTAAATCTGGGGTTGACCTTGAGACATATATTGAGCCCGGGGTTGACCTTGAGGCATGTACTGTCCTTGAGGTATGTACTGTCATTGAGGTTGCCCCCCAGGTAGTATTTGACTACCTTGGGGTTTCCCCCCAGGCGGCATTTGACTACATTGAGGTTGCCCTCCAGGCAGTATCTGACTACCTTGAGGTTGCCCCCCAGGCGGTATCTAACTACCTTGAGGTTGCAGATTTAGAATAGCACCAGACATCATAAGAATTTCTTCTATGTCCAATAGTGGAGTTCCATTATTACTAGTTGATACCCCATGTTCGATGGGTTGAGAAGACACTCCTGAAAAAGTACCGGAAACTGACTGATACCCAGAAGGAACAGAAGGACCATCATCTAAAAATGTTTCTGGATTTTGGCAAAACATGGATGACCATTTTGACATATTCAAAGGACGATAATAACCTCTGGGCATAGGATGAAAAGGAATATGAGGTGGTGAAGAAGCAAGACCCGGATTTTCTAAAAATTTTGTCAATGATACGTACCAAGCATCACTTCAAAAAGGACTATATAAGATAGATTCACACTCCCTAAGTTCTAAAGTTGGTTGATTTTCAGGAAGAGATATACCTTCGTCTGGACTAACAAGTTCTTTAATAGAAATGAGTCCAGAAGGAAGAATTTGGGTAATGACACTTCCTACCCTGGGTGAACTAGGACCATTAGAAACTGGAGAAGCAAACCCTGAGGATTGAGAAGCAGCAGGTTCAGTTTCAGGTTCAAAAATTTCATGTTCCTCAATTAATTCACTAGTAGAAGAAAAACTACCAGTAACTTTGGAAAATGAAATTGGTTCAGAAATATACTCTGTTTCTAGAACTTGATAATCAGGGTGAATAATTAAAGATGATTCTCTAGCCTCTAGTGACCCAAATCTACTTTCACTAGGTGTGACAAGAGCTCTTAGCCCTTCAAGCTGACTTGGTGTATATTCGGGAGGCTGCCACCGAAGTTTACGAGATTGTCGCAGTAATTCAGCCACAATTAACTAATTAATTACTTCACACAAAAACAAAGAAAATCTCAATAAAACCACCTAAAGTCTCTAAAGAACCAAACAATTGAATCACACACCTAACAATCTAAGAGTTCAAACCACACACAAACAATAACTTTCCATACCAAAAACACTATTTGGTGATGAAATCCAACGTCGCGGAATTCAATACAGAAATGGTGGTTGGAACAGTTACCCCGACAACCTGCTTAATGAAACAGACTGGCACAAGTTTCTTCACAAAACCATCTCGAGTGAAAATAACCCCCCAAAGAGTCCAAGTGAGTCTAGTCGACATCTGCTCCAATTACAGTGAGACCCGTCCTTCACCGTCACCTTAGGAAAGAATCTTAAGATTATGGTCACTATGGTTACCAACAATAACAAATATAACTGGGGGAACAGTCTACGATCTGATCTACGCGCAAGGGAAGAGTAACAAAGCTCAATCCCCTTGAAGGTTTCTCGACATGATTAATCCGAGATTTACCAACAAGTGACCCCAGGCTCCTCAACAATGGTTAATCCGAGGTTTATCGTTTTTAATACGCACAAATCTGTTATCTTTCCCAATGAGACAGACTTTCTTGTCTCAAAGGTTCGAACATGATCTCGTGATTGACTCCTTTAAGAGGAGCCTCCCAGATTATATCAATTACAATTGGATTTATTTCCTACCGCAAGATACAGCTACTTGTTTGTTTTAACTACCTTGGAGAGTTAATTACTCCCTACTCCAAGATACTAGCCTAAGCTATGTTGGTGCTAAGAGCCCTAGAAACAAAAAGATTGCTAGATGAATTTTAATTAAGCATTCTTTTTATTGGTTGTTTCTTAAGTCAAAAGGTATGGATATGAAAATTTGTGGTGTGAAGAGTCGACTCCAAAAAACACTAAAAAATGCACCTAAGATGATAAACAATTATTTTCCTTTTCAATGAATCTCTAGCTAAAGGAAGAGTTGAGAATGCAATTTCTTGAAAAACAAAACATTCCTTCAACATATAAACGAAAAGAAAAACTTTTTGTCTTTTTCAATACACTCGAAACAAAGCTACTAATTATGCTCACAAAATAAATCCCTTTTCGTTTCAACACTCAAAACTACATAAAACAATTCTTTCAAAAGAGAAACTAAAATTTCTAGAAAACACACTCAAAACTATGAAAAAAATCTAATTTTGAGATCTAAACTTCTAAAAACCTAATAGAAATAAAAGCTTCAAACGTTTTTTTTTAGGATGTTTTACTTAGTTATTCAACAAACTAAGGATTAATTCATTCAGAATAACAAATCAATAAAAAACACCCAGCTATGTTTTCTTTATAAAAATGAAATTGACAACTTATGACCAAGTTCATTCAAAGATTTGCAAAGAGAAACAAAATGTATTTCTCACCAAAGGAAGATCTCACAAACCAACCAGGCTTATCAAGAAGAAAAAATATTCTAGGGTGATCTAATGTTTCTTAGGCTTCTAAGCTTTAAGTCACGACAAAGACTGAGTGAAGACCAATCCAAACATGCAAAAACCTCTAGAAACTCATCTAAAACACAACACCAGTGGAACTTACTCACGAGAGACTTTTGATAGGATATATGCAGATCAGGGCAGAGACTAAAAGTAATAAAAAGAACCTAAACTTGACTGGACGAAAAGATTTTAGGATTTTCAAAAATTTTGATAGGGTCTACAGGCCTTCGCTAAAACCAGGTGTAGTATTGCTCTGTGCAGTAAAGTAACAGTGTGGGGAGGTCCGCACTGTAATACAAATAGAATGTGTGGTCCTCATAAAAATTTCTAAAAAACAAAAAACCAATCTAGGATCTAAAAACTACCCAATCCCACACACATCAAGCAAAAATCAGAAACAAAAATCAAGTTTCTCAAGTCAAAGGCAAAGGAAAATAAAAACCAAATCCCTTCCCCAATGGAGTCAACAATTTGTTGGCCAGATAAATCGTTCTTGTGGACAAGACTGATCTCCCTAGTATCAACTAATATCTAGCAACAAGCAGGACAAGCAAATCTACTTTTCTCCAAACATATTGTGATTCATTGATAAAAACTAAACTGGTGTTTTAGACCCTACCTTAAGTCCAACACTAGTTTGTGGCAGTCATGCTCCAATAGCTTCAAAGAGTTTCCTTTCAAGAACCTACAAACACAAGCAAGCACACATCAAATAACACTTGCATAGCTAATATAACAAATCATGTTCATCATGGTGATCAAGGAATCCATGAAATAAACCATAACGCGCAGCTTATTGAGAAAAATAAACTTGATTGTATTAACTTCGAAATAGAAGAACTTTACAACCTTGGTGCCTTGATGCTATACAAGCTCTTCTTAGGGTCCAAATGGGAATCTCCTCTGCTTTGACAAGCCTCACTCTCTTCCAAATGAGATCAAAAGGTATGTAATCTCTCCTCTCAAAAGCTCAATTAGGAAGACTAAGTTCCAACAACATTTACCCTAAAAAATATTCAGCTTTCAACCTCCCAAGTAACCAACCCAATGCTTCATTCTATAGTGCAAGGGAAGGAGGTTACAAGTCCACCATTGAAGGGATGGAGTCCTCCTTCAAAGGGATAAGCTCCTCACATCAAGGGGTTAGCTCCTTAAGGAATGGGATGCATGAACTCTCAAGGAGCGAACTTGTTAGCTGAAGATTCCCTATAGAAGCTTCCAGAAATGACTCAAAGTGAGTTTTTAAGAATGTACGTGCGCCTTTTTAACTTTTATGGGGGTTCACACCCATAACACAAAGACAGAGCGGTCAGGTGCGTAGGGGACATGACCAATGGGTGCGGTACTGCAGGTAATGCTAGGAGAAGGTGCGAAACTGGAGTTTTAGAGATTTTTAAGGACTTTCTCTTATTTTCAAAGCTTGATATGAAGAACTGTGGTTTAATACTTGCAAAGGAGGTAAGTATGAGTGGTGATAGACTCATATTAATTGCAGAATGTCAAGGTGACAATTTTTGTGCAACAGGACTGAACGTGGCTGAACTCCAATGTGATAGTTTGCAACAACTTCACGACAGCACCACAATTGAACTTTACGCAAGCGCTGACCACGCCTACCAGATAGTCCAAGAGTAGAGAATTAATATTGAATAGGTATGGCTCCAACGCGATGAAGCAGTCACCGAGAAACAATAGATCGAAAAGGTAGTAGCGGATGCCAATTTGAGTTCTCAGGTGATAAATATTACAGGGGACTTGGCCGTTGAAGCATAGATTCATATGTTGGCTACAAAGTTTCAAAGGACAAAGGAAGAGGCCACATGGTTGCAGCTTAAACTCAGTGCGTAGATCGCAGAATTGAAATTGCAGGTCCCACCACCAATGCCTCCAGAGGTAGTAGTACAGCGCCATAAAATTATTGATATGGGGCGCACGATGCTTGCATGGTCACTCGAAGAATGTATCGTCTTGCTAACTCAGTCGATTGATATGCTCACTATCCTTCAGGAAGATCCCACACTCCACAGGTTGGAAGCAGAGGTCCTGGAACTTCAGCACACCTATGATCAGCTTCAGGGAAACGTGTAGACTGTTGCCATCCCATGACGGTTAGCTAAGATGAGGGAGGTGCGCAGAGGCCTGGAAAGTCCATAGCTGTGTGCGCAGACCCCTGTAGCTGACTACACACCATGGACTTGGATGTATTGTTGAAGATTGATAATAAAGATAATTTTCCTCTGAATTTTGTGTTGATTGCAACTATACTCTTTTATGATAAATGAACTGTTATGATTTCTGCGATTGCTACAGTTGAATCCATGTGAACTAGATTAATCTTGATGCGTGAAGTAACCAAAAGTAATAAATGTTTGCTTAAAGACCGTTTTAACTATATGAAACTAGTAATAAGTGATTCCATCTATAATAAGCACGATAAGGGTATTCCGATATGCGTGGATTTGGCATAGCACAAGGCTGCAGAATAGCACGCGAGCCTCAAACCACATCTAAGACATCCCCAAGGTGTAGAAAATTGGTTCCAGCACCCTCCCCTACTACCTCGGGTGAGACCTCAGTCCATGCTTCGTGAGCTATTGTCGAAAGTGCCGGTAGCTGCGGGATTTGTTTGGCTAAATAATTCTTCCGAACTTGTGTCAAACCCATATAAGCCAACAGTCCACATCATTGACTGGTAATCAGGTTGTTTTCTAGCATGTTCTACTTTGACACATTAATTCACATGTTAGAATTTGTACTTTGATTGGGTAGGAATGGAGCGAAAGACCCTGAGTCTTGTATTATATGACTCAGGTCATGTGGAGTTATGTATTACTCATGATTTACACATGTTTTAGCTATATGGATGGCTATGACCATACCTTGGATCTTAGATTTAAAAATGATCTTTTTTATTTGGTGTTATAGGTAGAATCACCCTACGGTCTTAGGTTGAGAACCCTAACAGAGCGGAGGGCATATAACATAAAGAGACATGCAAACAGATAGTCCTAATACTTAAAATACTGAAGTAGGAAGAAGATGTATTACCCAAAGGTCCTACATTTGAGGTCATTCCCATAGGGTCCAAACCCTCTGCTTCTTCTAATGCCTTAGAACCTGCAACTCATTCAAGCAAAGCATATATAAAAGTAGTAATAGAAAACATGTTCATGATATAGGTGTTAGGTCATATAAGCGTGTAGGAAAATAAGCATTAACATAATATTTTATAAGAAAAATGTAACATAGGTCAATGCATAAATACCGTAAACATAAAGAACAAGACAATGAATCTTTATTGATGTAAATTAAAGAAATTATGAAAGAACTACAACCCAAGTCATCCGCCAGCTCCAAGTGAAACTCTCCTCCCGATCTCTCCTATCCATGCCTCAGGAATCCTCCTCCATAGTTATACACAACGATATCATAAAGGGATGAAGGACATATGAAGAAGGAAACAAAGGTTTCCTATGACTTGGGAGTGCAGAAGGCATAGGGATTTCTTCAGACATGATCAAGGATGTAATAAACTATAATATCAATATCTAATATTTTCTCCTCCCTTCGGCCTTCCCATGGAGGGCTATTTATTGTTAAGAAACCGGCTCACAAAAATATATAAAAGATAAATCATTGGCTTAGAATTCAGCCTCTTCGAGGGGGAAACCTCCTTTACATTACAAAATGAAAAATTCTTTGATGATAGAAATGACTAAACCTCCCTTCTATATATAGAAGTCTAAGTGGTCACAATAAAATCAAGCTTACATAAAAGTAATAACATAAGGGCACAAAAATAACAATAATGGGTTCCTATGGGGCATACTAATAACAATATGGGGACAATAGGGGCACAATAATAATAGTAAGGGATGCAATGAAAATAGTAATTGGGGAATCACTAGTATTATAGGGGCCTAACATGCCCCTCTCCTTCCGAAAGGTGTTGTCCTCAATGCTTGAGTAGTTCTAAATGCTTCTGTATATAATTCTCAACCTTCCATGTGGAATCTTCAATGGATAAGTTCTTCCACTTGATGGGATACTCTGAAATTGATCAATTTCATACTTGTCGAGTTCTTATTTCTGTGACTGCTTCCGGTTCCATTATGATTTTTCCTTCCTTGTCAAGCTCTAGTAATATTGTTTGAACTGGGACCTTGTCATCTATATCCTTCTTTAAACATGAAACATGGAAAACTAGGTGCACTCGAGAAGCTATGGGAAGATCCAATTTGTATGCCATAGTACCAATAATTTTCAACACCTTGTACGGACCATAATACTTTGGTGATAATTTATTATCGTTCTTAGCTTGCTTGAGGGACATTTGTTTATATAGTTGTAGTCATAGGAATACCCAGTCACCTACATCAAAACTTCTTTTTCTGTGATGTTGATCTACTTGTTGTTTCATTCTATTCTATGCCAACGTGAGGTTATCCTTTAAGAGTTGGAGAACTTGTTGTTGATACTCAATGTGATGTTCCACTACCTGAACCTTAGAATTTTCTCTTCAATATGATGTGATGGATGGTTGATGATATCCATAAAGTGCCATAAATGGGGTCATTTTTGTCGCAGTATGGAAGGAAGTGTTACACCACCATTCAACTAGAGGCAACCATTTGACCCAATGTGTTTGTTTATCATATAAAAGGAAATGAAGATATCCTTCCAAACATTTGTTTACTATCTCAGTTTCCCCATCAGATTGAGGATGATAAGACGATCTATGAGCTAACTGAGTACCGAGACAGGAAAATAATTATGTTCAAATTTTTCCAGTGAAAATGGGATCTCTGTTGCTTACAATAATCTTTGGGTTTCCATGCAGCTTTTGAAATGTTTCCATAAATGCAATAGAAATTGTACTGGCTTTAAATGGATGTGATAATGCACAAAAGTGTGCATACTTGGTAAGTCTATCAACTACCACCATGATGACACTCTTTCCTTCGGACTTGCATAAACCTATGATAAAATCCATTGAAACCTCCTCCCAGCGTTGGCTTGGAATGGATAAAGGTTGTAATAGACATGGGGGCTTAATTGTTTCAACTTTATTTTGTTGGTAAACCAAACATTCCACCACAAACTTTTGAATATCTGACTTAAGGCCATCCCAAAAAAAATCCTTCTTAACCCTGTGCTAAGTTTTTAAAAATCCTGAGTGCCCTCCTAAGGGAGAAGTGTGCAATTCCATAAGAATCTTTTGTCTAAGTTGGGAATTCTTACATAGGTATAAGCGATCTTTGTACTATAAAAAATAATTTTTCTGGCTAAATGTATCAGATGTTGTGAGATCCTTTTGTAACTTTTTAATGAGTTCCCACACTTCTTCATCATTCTTCCATTCCTCCCTTGCTTTGTTTATCCAACCTGGTTGGATAATAGAAATGGCGCACAACAATGCTTCCACATCCTCATCCTTTCTTGAGAGTGCATGCACCATAAAATTTTTCTTCCCTTTATTGTAGATGATTTCAAAGTCATAACCAACATCTTTGTGACCCATTTTTGTTTCTCTTCAGAGGATAATCTTTGTTCTAAAAAGTATTTAAGGCTATCATGATCTATTTTTACCTTGAAGTGTCTTCCCATTAGGTAGTCTCACCATTTCTTGTGTGCATGTAGTATTACCAACATTTCCTTCTCATAAATAGCTTTGTGTAAATACGTTCCCTTGATTGGATGACTTTCAAAAGCAATGAGTATTTCATCTTGGATTAAAACAATACTAATTCCATTTCCTGAAGCATCACATTCCACAATAAATGTTTTTGTGAAGTCCAACCTAGCTAAGACCAGTGCTTGGCAAATTGCCTCTTTAAGATGTTCGAAGGCCTTTGTTATTTCTGGAGTCCATGAAAATGAATTTTTATTCAACAATGTTGTTAGAGGTGCTACTATTATCACATAATTCTTAACAAACTTGCGATAATACCTTGTCAACCCAAGAAATTCTCGCAGATGCTTTATGGATGTGGGGATTTTCCATTCCTTAATGGCTTTAATTTTTCTAGGGTCTACCTTAACACCTTCATGAGATACAATATGAGCCAAATATTCCACCTCTTGCACTTCAAAGAAAAATTTGGAGCATTTTGCATATAATTGTTTCTCCTCGAATAGTTTGAGCACCCTGTCAACATGTTCAACATGATCCTTCCAAGACTTCCTATAGATTAGTATATCATTAAGAAATACTAACACAAATTTTCTAAGTAAGGGTTTGAAAATGGAATTCATGAAACCTTGAAACGTAGAAGGTGCATTGGTAAGGCCAAAACGCATGACCAAAAATTCATAATGACCCTCATGAGTTCTAAATGTTGTTTTTGGAATGTCTTCAATCTTCATTCTGATTTGATGATATTATGAACAAAGATCCAACTTGGTGAAGTAAATTGCTCCATGCAATTCATCCAATAATTCATCAATGACAAGAATGGGAAATTTATCATTAATAGTGAGCTTGTTGAGCTCCCTATAATCCAGACACATGCACAGTGATCCATCCTTTTTGTGCATCAATACTACTGGAGCAGAAAAAGAACTTTGACTAGGTTGAATTATACTAGCCTCTAGCATTTCTACAACCATATGTTCAATTTCACTCTTTTGGGCATAAGGATATCTATACGGCTTGATGTTTGGAGGAAAACTTTTGGAATCAAATGAATAGCATGATCATGATCACGAATAGGTGGGAGACCTTTGGGAGTCTCAAATACCTTGGAATGATTGTCCAAGACATTTTGGAGATCTGGGGAAATAGATGATTTCGATGTGGTAACCTCTAGTGAACATAATTGTGCAATTACACCTCATTGTTCTTTCTTTAGAAGCTTTGTCATAACGTTAGAGCTGATTATATTTCTTGGTTTCCCTACAATACCCCTTAATTAAACTTCCTTTCCTTCTACACAAAATTTCATGGGAAGTTCTTGAAAATTAAAAGCTATTGTACCCAAGGATTATATCCATTGGACTCCTAGTACGACATCAACACCACCCATTGGAATGGAAAGCATTGGGCTATTCAATACATATTCTTTGATGGATAGCTTGATATTATGACACTTTTCATAGCGATTTATGGTTCCTCCACTTGCAACCATCACTTGACACTCTGGTGCTAGATATAGGAAGCAATTCAATTCCTTTTCTATCTTACAATGAATAAAATTATGGGTACTTCCCAAATCAATAAACACTATTACCTTTTTCTTCTTGATATGTCCTTCCATATTGATAGTTTGAGGAGTGCTAATTCCAACCAATGCATTACAAGATATGGTTGGATTCATTTCTTCTTTATCTAGGGTTTTTTCTTGGATTATATCCTCTTCTTTTGACATTTCTTGTTCCTTTTCTTCCTCCTCTTCAGAATCTATGTAGAATAACTTCGTCTTAGCACACTTATGACCTTTAGTGTATTTTCTATCACAACTATAACAATGCCCTTTTGCTCCTTTTTCTTTGAATTTTTGTGGTGTGAACCTTGTAAGTTGTGGAAGGCTAGGGTGAACAACACTTCCATCTTTATAGTTGTCAGTGGTAGGCTTCTTGGTTGCCATAATTTTTCTTTCCATTTTTCTTGCTAACCTGAATGCCTTGTCCAATGAGTCAAGTTCCCAAAGGTGAACCTCCTGTTGGATATTATCCTTCAAAGTCCCTATGAACACATCAATCCTATGCTCCACTAGAATATCTTTTACCCTTATGTTCAAATTTTGGACGTCCTCAATGTGCTCCATCATTGAACCCTTTTGTTTGAGATTTATTAGTTGGCTAAAAAAGGTGCTGCTTTTTGTATCCTCATAATGTGCCATCATTTCTTCCATAAAAATTTCCCAGGTGACAATTTCTTTATGAGAGAAAAGCCATTGATACCATACAACTTATTTGGTTCCAAATATAAAGTTGCAATACGTACCTTTTGTGCGTTTTGCACATTATGAAGATCAAAAAATTGCTCCATATGTAGTATCCATTTTTTGGGATCCTTGCCATCAAACTTCCTCATATCAACTTTCGAAACATGGTGGGTCTTCAATCCAATATTAGAGTCTATGAGATCATGATTAACATTTATTTTGTTCTCATCATGAGTTTCCTTTACTACCCTTTCACCATTAGTGACCATTTCTTTCAGCAACTTATTCAAATTTATCATCGATTCTTCCATCTTATTGTCCATGCCATTTACCTTAGCATCCATGCCATTCATATTCACTTCCACACCATCCATATTAACTTGTATTCCATTCATATTATCTTCCATGCCAGTCATCTTGGCTTCATTTACCTTTAGTGAGAGTGAAATTTGTTGTACTTGGTCTTGTAATTTTGATATATCATGTTGCATTTCTTCCTCTTCTTCATGACTCATGCTAGAGATTTCAAGTTTCTTACTAGGTGTTACCATTTTATTTCTTTGAGGCATTAATTAATGCTAATAATTATTCACTATTCCCTTCGAATTCCTTCAAACTCATTTTTCAGACCAATCTTATGCAAAATTTAATGAAAATTACACACCTTTTTTTCACTTTGTAAGAGCTTGATATTGAATCTGTTGTATCTCTGTAATTTTGAATCTCAAATATCTGAAATCTTATCCTGTGGTAGCCCTTTGAGTCCTATTTCTAACCCTGTAGGTCTGATCAAGATGGATTCTCTAAGGAAGAGTTATGGAAAATCTCCCACTGTGATCTGATTATAGACTAGTTCATTGGAGCAAACTTGTATGACATTCCATGTGTCACTGTTGCGATCTTAGTACTTGAAACTGATACATAGAAAACTGTAGGCTGTGGTCTTTCTAAAACTTCTTACGAAATTTCAATCTGATGCTTAGAGAAAAATTTATGACGATTTTACCCAAGTCACCTGTTTGAAATGTAATTCGGGAGTTTGCAAAAACCCTAACTTCCTCAGATCATATCTCCACAAATATAGTGAGACAAGATCTAAATTCACACCTGAGGTTCAAAATTATTTTAGGTCAAATGGGTTTCTTTTCGTAGCTTCTGAAATGTCACATAAAAAGCATTATAGTGAAAATTCCACGATGACCTGTTTGGAGCAGTGAAACCCTAGAATCCAAAGCTCTGATACCAAATGTTAGGGAACTAGCTCACAAAATGATTGAAATGTTAGATCAACGCCTTAGAAATCAGCCTCTTAGAGGGGGAATACTCCTTTACATTATAAAAATTAATAATTCTTTGATGATACAAATGATTAAACCTCCCTTCTATATATAGGAGTCTAAGGGGTGACAATATAATTAAGTTGACATAACAATAATAACATAAGGGCACAAAAATAACAATAGTGGGTTTCTATGGGGCATACTAATAACAATATGTGTTCAATAGGGGCACAATAATAACAATAAGGGATACAATTACAATAGTAATGGGGGAATCACTAGTATTGTAGGGGCATAGAATTTATATTTCTCTAAATTAGTTTTTTCAGTTGGCAAACAGTTGGGCCACGGGCTACAGTAGGTGAGTAACAGGTAAAACCCATAAAATCCACCAGAATTTAAGGGGATTATATATTTTTGTATGTTTCAACACATATACACAAGTTGGATATAGACTGACTTGC
This sequence comes from Pinus taeda, assembly GCA_000404065.3. Lineage (NCBI taxonomy): Eukaryota > Viridiplantae > Streptophyta > Pinopsida > Pinales > Pinaceae > Pinus > Pinus taeda. The sequence goes on along the minus strand of APFE030542857.1, from coordinate 133,401 downwards.
GTGTACATGCTTCTTATACAAAGAAAAACATTGTATGGGATTTGAAACATTGTTTTTTAGAATTTGGTCCAAGTGTGGAAGGGAAGGGTTTCCCTTTGCCATAACATAGAGCATCAAATCTGCCAAGGGTGGTAAATGGTGCTATAATAAATGCCCCTTAATATTTGAGGTTAGAAGGGGTACATGATATACAAAATATATTAAGTGTATAGAAGGAATCATCACAAGACCTGAGAGGATTTCACCAGATTTCAGCCTGCCAAGCCAGTGGAAGAGATAAGAAAGAAAGATGCTATTTGAGGTGGGCATACCCATGCTCAGAGATAATCAAGCATGTCCGCATATGAAATACAAAAGTGGATCCAATATGTATACAACTATAAAACGACTGAAAATACATAGTGGATCATTCGATCATATCCGTAGAAGTACATCTCTTAGTATTACATATAAAGAACTAATCAATGATGCTGAAGTAGAAAGTTGATCGCTAATGTCATAAAGCTCATCCAAAAGGTACCAAGTCAAATAGTGGAACAAACAATACTACACTTGACTCGGGTTCCAACATATGGGATGTCGATGTAACGAACTGCAACATATAAAGTGGATGGTGTCAATGACAGAAACAGGAGGGACTAGCAAGTGAACCAACAAAAGCTGATGCAAAACCGAGGTCTTCATCGACCACCGTGGTACATATCTACAGAATTGGAATAAATGATCTAAAGTCAACCATGTGAGAAATCATTTGATTACCGGTCACCGATGTATATCGTTGAAAAATGTGAGACTACTCACTAATAATGATGATGAAATCCAAGGTACCCAGTACAATCTAACAAGTGTGAATAAATGAGTTGTAGTCGAACACTTGAAAGAACCTATCAAATAAGAGACAATAATGTTTTCCCATTATCGACGAAGAAGGAGTCTGCCACTAATGACTACAAACCCTAAGGTACTACCAAATGGACTCTAGACCATGTTCCCAGAGAAATGAGCTGAAGTCGATGGGAAAAGATCTGTTAGAAGGAAGGAATTAAAGCATCCTTCATCAATCCAATGCGAGTGTAACCTATAGGCAAATAATGTGGAAGGAATCAGATGAAGAAATATGTAGTAACCAAATTGAAGCATGTTTCTAGCGTACACAAGATGTAGCTAGCGCACGATATAAACCCTTTGAACCAGCCAATAATGAAATATGTCATAAAGGCGAGGAATCCACCAATAGTGTCAAATGGAAACCCATGTAATACATGAATTCCAATGTGTGATAATGAAAGTTAAAGTCGAAAAAAAGGGAAGCCATTCAATCAAAGACCCATGATAATGATCGATGTTGAGCACAAGGTTACCTATCAATATTGAAAATAGGGCCAGGGTATGGCTCTAGGTCTACTCTTAGAGTAATTTTCCATAGTCAATAAGAGCAAGACCCACTAGCAAGAAGTCAATGGAGACCTTCTCAAGCAAACACGAGTGAAGGACCAAATAGCTGATGTGATAGTGAACATGACTTTGACAACCAGGGATGGTCGACTGAAAATGAGTCAAGAGACACTATAGAAAGGCTGACTCATGTTTACTTCCCTTGAACAAAGGCATAACTCAAATGTGACAATATGGTAGCATATGATAACTTTGTATAAGTTTTTCATGTAAGAGGCACAAGAAAAATCTCCATATGATTGGAAGAGATAACCAACCGAAGGAGTACTGGCACAATAACAAGGTTAAGGCTCTCCTATGTCAAACTAAATCCCATCCCAATGGAGGAAAGACTTAATTTTGAGCCCTTTGTTCAAGGGCGACACAACTGACTCTATCTGCCATCAATCATGGAAGTAAAAGCCTGAAAGGGAATAGAAGAATGTTTATGGTACATGTAAAGAATGAGTGTCCAAATACAGATGCATTAGTTCCTGGGAGGGGGACATTCCTATGCTCATTGCAAGGTGACGAAACTGGTTAGTGACACTCAAAGGAGAGTTCTTTCCATGGGTGAAAAGGTGTCAAGTTGAAGAGGCTAAGTGATTGCAAGGTTGATTTTGCAAAAGACATGGTCAGGAGGTGACCTAAACACAAGTCCAAGTGGAGCTAGCTTAAGGCCAAAAGGTATAAATGGTCAACATGTAATGCAACCGTACAAATAAATGCAAAGGAGCCTTTAGGGTATAAAGTGAGAAAAATAGTGAAGAAGTAAGAGAATGATTCTTCAATGCACAATACATGGTGAGACTAAGGAGGACTCTGGAGCCTACACAATATAGCAACATGGCAACATATCATAGTGAGGATCTAACAAATATTCCCATGTAATGGTTGGCTCTACCATCATGTCATGATTATATAAGTCGACAAGTTAAAATGGTTTAAGAACCAAGACATGATGGGGTCGACCCTATGGCCAAAAAATATTGTAGTATGGAGGCTAGTATGCAAAATCCAGTGGAAAATGATATTCCCTAAACATATATTCCAATCAAAAAATGATACCTTCCATGACAGGTCTGCAGTCACGAAATCGAAGTAGTCTCTCAAAATCTCCAAAGTATCCTAAAAAACGACCCATCCCAACCCTCCAAGCCAAAAAGGTCATAAATCTCATAAATCTTTAAAACAAAAATGAACTTTAGAAAAATTATTTTCATATGTGTTGTAGTGGCTACAACCACCCTCCAAAATTTTTCTTTAGCTTCATTTTGGAGCCTCCCTACCAACCTTTCACAACACCTTGTCTTGCTTTGTTAAGTACACAAGCTTCGACGATTTTCTTGATGAAAGCCAGCCTGTCAATCAAAGCTTGATGCATTCTCCTCTTTGGTTGTTCCTCTGGACTTGGTCCAGCTACAGGCTGAGTAGCTCCCTTAAAAAATTGTGAAATTCTAGAGGGCAACCAGACTTCCCTCAAGAAACTTTGCAATTCTTTCTGGTAGCCTACTGGGCTCCAGAATTGTGCAATTCTCCTGGTCAGGCTTCATCTAGAAAATTGCATAATTCTTCTAGCAAGGCTGCTCAGTTGATGAATTATGAAAACTTTGGCAGCAATCAGCTGCTATGCCCAAAAATTACACAAATGCACATTTTCTCCCAGTAGTTGAGCAACCTCTTGCATGTGTAGTTGGGTTGACCAGTTCCACCTGGGACCAAGTATACTTGACTTGCATGAATAGCTTGCTTTTTCCTAGAGTAGCAAAAGGAAACATGAAAAAAGCATCCCTTGATCCAGGGAGACATTTTTAGTAGCTGGAGGTTACATGCAAAGTTTGTTTTAGAATCTTCACTCCAAGTGTCACTTTTTCCTAGATTTGTGGCACTCATGTTGTCGTACCTTAAGAAACCAATTTCTTGGTTGTGTAGAAATTGTGCTTAAGATATTAATGATTACAATGATTGTCACTTGTTTGTCACTTATTTGTCACTTAATTGTATGTTGTGTTCTCAAATGAAGGACCTGAGAAATCTAGTTCTTAACCCTCAATACTTAGGTGACAAGAAAATATGAGAATTCCATTTGATCATTGAATATAAATGATGAATGACTAGAGCTTGAATAAGTCATAGACAATATGATGTTTCACACATGATCTACTATCTGTGACACTTGGATAAGTTATAGATAATATGCTATCTTACAAAAAAACTACTATCTTTAACTTAGAAGAATTGCAGAGGTGGGAACTTCAAGTATAGGAGCGCTCTTTTAAGGGATTTTAACTTTATTTACACAAGAAAATAAAAACTTGTAGCTTCAATTACTATACTTAGAGGAAGAAAACATAAAATGACACATAAAAGAGAAGACACAAAATAATACCCAACAATGCATGGAAAACTTCTGATTCTTTCATTAATCAACAGTTGTATCAGGAATTCAGTAGCTTAGTCTCCAGGTTCTCCAAAATTCAAACCCCTTCTATGTAAATTTTCCTCTTTTTATACATTATAAGAGATTTGGTGATCACCAAAACTGTCAAACTGCTTAACTATTTTCCTAATTGTCTAGAGTAAAAATTATTACAGAACGTTACACAGAGGGTAAAAGACACCTCATTTTAAATGAACATAGAATAATAGGAAGTAATGGAGGTTAGAAAATGATGATGACAATTAGCTTTTCGACTTTGTTGCTTGGCTACCGATTTTCTCTGTAGATGCTTTAATAATGATTAAATTGTTTTAATCATAATAAACTATATTTGACTCAAACCCCGTGCATGGACCTAAGCTCACATATGTATCGAGCGCGTTTTGATTGGCCAAAATACAAGAAAACCTAACCAATCACCTTTCTTTGGAGTTTTAGTCATCCACTGCTAGTTTTCATGATTTCACTTAAACAATGGAATCAACTAATTTACACAGAGCATTAGTTTACTATGGCACTAAAAATGATTAATAATCTGATTCATAAACTTGTAGGGTCCACCTTTGCTGTATGTGAACCGTCCGATCACTTATTCAATCAATAGTTCAATCCTTCGGAAATCACGAGACTTTAGACCTGTTTGAAATAAGCCTTATCAAGTCCACCTTTTCAACGCTTCATTGACTCCCATATGGACTCGATGGGAAATATAAACCACCAACTAATAATCTATCGGGTCTGAGTTGAATGCTAAAACCCAATTATTTCTTCACCCGATATTTGTTGGATCCCATTTCTTTGGATGGATGGCTAAGATTGGCCTAGACTTTAGCAAGTTTGAACTGTGTTTGATATATCATCGCATCTAATAAGTTACGCATCCGATTACCATTAGATCTATGACCTATTGTCAGATGGCCCAGATCTTCTCCTAGGTTTACATTCAAAGCCATCCCATCAATCAAATAAAATACCTTATTTCTTTCAAACTTTGTAGGGGTAAAGAATATAAGGGAGATTCATTGAGGTTGAGCCCCTGTAGTGGTTTTAGGCCACACATTGTGGTCAGCCATGCTCACATCATGGTCAACTACAGGGGTTGAGCCTTTAATTAACCTTCGTGGTTATTGTTTCCCCGCAGCACATCTCATCGTACTCATTAAGCTATCGCTTGATCATGCCTCTTGAACTTGCACAACCTTTAGATAATGGTTGGATTTTTCATTTCTTTTGATTTTTGTTTCATTTTGTAATAAAACAGAAAATAAGATTAAAATAACAATGGAAGCTACAACATTTGGCTCAACCTGGGGATAGTGATTTTGCCACAAAAGCATTAAGAACCGCAAACCAGTGCCTTCACCTGGGGCATGGAGTCATATATTGCAACCAATTCAAATTCTATGGCATTTTTACACTGAATTCACTCCAGTATCTACATTGATATGATGCTTATGCTTCAAAACTAGAAATACTCCTTGAGGTATTTCCCATTGACAGGTAGCTGTAGAGTTTCACCATCAATATTCTTTGAACTAAACACTTGAGCATTGACTATTATGGATTTGAAAAGGCTTCCAAGTCTAATAAACATGTTGTCCTCATATGTTTTTAGATCCTCATAGGACGAAGCCAAAAAATTAGTGTATTACTTGAAAAACTTAAGATATCTCTCCTTATAATTGAATGAAACTTCCTTGAACAATTTGACTAGCTTGGGCTCCTTCTTGTTACGGGGAATAGTGTTCACTTGGAGCTGCTATTCCCACTAAGACTGGTAGCTATCTTAGAAACAAACAAGTAAAGACTACTTTCGCTTTCCTTTATGAAAAATAGATAAGAGTAGAAAAAAGGAAACCAACCTTAATCTTGCATTTGGTTCCTTGCTTGATTCTTCTCCTTCCTGATAGATCTTTACCGCTTCTTCTTCGTCTACCCAACTTCAAAGAGCACCTGTGGAATCAAAGCAGCATAATAATATCGAAGAACAGAGATCTATATTCGTAAATAACACAGGATAAGATATGTATTAACCACACAAATGCATATACAATCAAACATACAAGAATGTGGAGGAAAACTTGAATAGCTTTATTAATATCAAGAATAGCAAGAGGATTACAACCAATTGTTCTAACCTAGCATCATCCTCCAGCAAGAAAGCCCTTCTTCACCTCAAGTAAATCTTATATCACCCAACACTATGAAGTTTCACGAGAAAACCAACAGAACTTCTCTACAAGATACAAGATTCCAGCCTCCAACCTCTGGATCTTTGGGATGAGGGATCCATATATAGATATTTGCAGAGGTGTGAGTCAGCTCTGGGTTTTTGATTAGTGTCATTCCATTGATAGTTTTTGGCTCCACTTTGAGACTTCATTGATGTCTTACTCATCCTTGGGCGAATTCTGAGGGGCAAGTGTCATATGAGGAGTTTCTAGAAGATTCCTTGATCATTCACTTAGCAAACTGTCTTCGACACTTGTCTATTCTCGTCCATCGCACCCTATAGAAGGAATTTTTAGTATGCATCGCACCTCCTATGTGTACAAGGTGAGATGCATTACACCCTCTGCACTGGGCATTCAATATGGTCTAGTTCTGACTAGATCTGAGCAGTTTTCTGTGGAGAACTTCTTGGAGATGATGTAATCAGCTGACCTTCTTCCTTTAGGGTGTGAAGAAACACTTTTAGGGAATTAGGAGCCCTTGGTTTATGGACATTTATGATTGGGGTTGCAGTGCCCAAAAATATCTATAATAGTTGCCCACTAAAGCATGAGGTCGTTAATCTTTTGATGTCGTGTGAAATGCTTTATCATGAGGATCCAAAGTTTTTTGGAGCTGGAAGGTGACCTGTAATAGGATACAATACAATAAATTATCTTCATAATATTTTCCATGATCTAGCTGAGGCAGGCATTCCCATGCTCAGCTTTATAAATTCATTTTCATGTACCTAGAACAGACAATTGCCTGTGTAGCAAACTGATGATTTAGACGGAGTCATCATCCTTTGATTTGGATGATCATCTGTTCAGAAATGATGTACATTTGATGTATTTACATTCTTGAATATATCACATCCCGAACGGATGAAACTAGATCCGGGGTCTTCAAAACTCGTTAAATCTTCACTCGGAGTACAAGTCGATACATGTGAAAGATGTTCTGGAGTCGAACATGGAAAGACATCGCGTGATTACTGACCAATGATGTAAGTTGTTAACAGGCGCGAGAGGAGTCACCAATAATGACAATGACCCTCAAGGTACTACATTACAATTCGTATGGTGTGAAAAAGGACTTGGCATCGAACACCTCATAAAATCTCTCGGTCGAAGGCCATTGATGTAAACTTGTCGCCGAAAGTGAGAAACTTACCATTGAGGCATGCAAGCTTCAAAGTACTGAAAGGGGTTGTTCCCAAGTCAACTTCATGGATAATGAGTTGATGTCGACAAGAAGTGACCCATCATAGGAGGGCCTTAATTAATCCCACATCTACGACATGGAACAGAGAAAATGATTTTGGAGGTGAAAATGATCTGATGATACAGGGTTCAGGGTGGCGGTCATGAAAGAATGGAGTGTGAATGTATTGCAGTGGATGAGACACAAGTGAATTCTCTGAGCGACTTCTCTTGAACATATCAGCGACACTGACGATGGATTGGTAGCATTAACCCCAAAGATGGATGGTGTGATGGACCAATGGTGATATGACCAGTGAATGGAACAACCCAACCCAACTCAGATGCGGAGAGAAAGTGTCATGTTCAAGAGCGACTTGATACCAATAAAGTTTCTTCAAGTTTTCTTCCCAATTTTCCCCAGTCATTGCTGACCAATACCTCTCTATTTTTGTCAAGCTTGAGGAGGATAACATATGCTTGTTCTATAATTTTCCCTTCGGGCAAACCTGTCACTATGTTTTAACGAGCCTAGCGACAGTGAAACTCGTTCTCGTCCATTTGGACAAGTTTGTCGCTATTAGGTTTTAACGAGTTTAACGACAAAGATAACTCGGTCCTTTTCAATTTTAGAGAGTCTGAAAGGGACGGAAAGGAAAATCCAATGATTTTTTTTTTTCATATAATCCCTTAAGTCTGAAAAGTGTAAAATAGTACGAAAGGGATGAATTTTTGATAGTTTTAATGAGCCAAACAGGACAAGCTCTCGATCTTTTTGTGTAATAATCCCTCAAGTCCAAAACGATTAAAATCTAGAGGAGGGATAGCACTTCCGATGACTTTAACAAGCCAGAGAGGATAATCGCTCGCCAATAATCTTTTCATATTTTACGAGTCAGTTGAAAAGAGCTTAAAGGAGACCCATTTTCCAAGGAACGAGTGATGATTTCGGGCAGTGGCTGATTCCAGGTAAGGTTTGGAATTTTCCAAATATGGATAAGAGAATCACTCTTCACAGATGTTCCTCGAAAGGGGTAAACAATCAAATGGAGGCGAATGATTGGCTAAAATAGAGTGGAGGTGATGATGAGAACACGACCAAGGCTCAAAAGCTGATGATAATGCATTCACAATGGTTATTTACTGGGGATCGGTTCATTTTTTAATGAGCTTAAACTCTGGGGGAAACACTTGCTCATCGCTTATGTTTATTTTTTAATGAGCTTGAATTCCACATTAAAACTGCTCGTGGCGGGTTTATTTTTTAACGAGCTTGAACCCTATGGTAACACTGCTCATGAGAAGTTTGCATGCCCCCAACATAATAACACAAATTGAGGTGCATGCCACCCAAGCTTCATTTCATTCAACTCAGTGGTTGGAATGAAGGTTTACCTTAGGGATCTTTGAAAGACTCGATTTGGAAAGGGAGTTGTTTCATTTTTTAATGAGGTTGAGATAGTAAAAGAACTATCCTCATGGCGACCTTTGATCAAAACTCATAAGGGGTTATGAAGGAAAGATCTAGTTCCAATGCCCCCAGTACATAATGTACAACATCATTGAATTGATCATCAGATGTTGTAGCTATGGTAGGGCTTGGAGGCAATTCCTCGCGATGATCCACACTATCAAAATGTTCTGAGTTCTTCTTCATTTTTGTTGATGTAGAAGATCTCATGGGATAGGTTTCCACTGTGGCTAGTTCTTCTAGCTTACTCGGAGGTAGAAGGGAAAAAGTCTCCATTAAGAAAGGGTCTTTTAGGAGGCCTACTCCGATATTTTGAAGCGACTGAGAGCTTCCATGGATCATCGGAATGCTTCCCGTAACTTGTGAACTGTTGGGGAGAAATGTTTGTTGGTCGACGATTGTGATTCCTCCTTGGAATGGAAATGCAATCTTTATGAAGTACATCAACACAACGACAACCATAGCATATATCCAGTTCCTTCCCAGTAGGATGTTGTAATCGAGGCTTCCGTTGATAACTTCAACATAAATTTCTACTGTTTTGCCCCCAAGTTCGACTTGCAAGTTACTTAAAATCCCATATGGAGTGTATGTTCACCCATCAAATCCTTTTAATGTCGTTGACGATCACGACAAGGTGGTGAGCCTAAATTTTTCCAGCAACTCATTGACATAATACATGTAGATGCCCCCTCATCAATAATTGTTCAATGAATAGTTTTGTTGAGGGCTTTCACTTGAATAAGGAAAGCTAGTTGAGCTGGTAACTAAGGGTCATATCCTTTGTGATCAAAGGCCACAAGATTGGAATCTGCTGGGTCAATCCCACCTATTGCTGATAATAAAGCCTGCTTTTGCGAGGGAAAATTTTGCAGTACCTCAAGTGTCGACATAGCAGACGGCGATTGGGCCAGATCCTCCACTATATTATAATGTTGAGCTACTCTGGCATGAGGATTAAATGTCGATTTGTGTACTACTACCTTTGGCGGCTTTATCATTAGCTCAGGAATGATGGGTGGCAGAACTTTGGCCAAAGTTGTTGTCAAACTACTAGGTTGATCTATAGCCTCGTTGTTCGACATCTGTAGATTTCCATAATCTTTATTCCTTGTCGATATCAAAGCATCATTTTGTTGTTTCGAAATGGACAACATAAGCACTTGGGACGGGGAAGCATTATCGCTAGCAACCAGATTTGTTCCTGCGTTTGGAAATGGATCAATCAATACCGCTGAGGTTTTTGAATTCTTGAAGAATTTCCTAAGCTTAGCTTTATATAGAAAATCTCTTGTCCGATGATCCTCATCGCATATTTGACACCCTGAAGGAGGTTTCCGTTGCCTAGAAGGGTTTGCAAAAGATTTTTTAGGAGATGAATCCTCTTGTTTCTTCCTTTTCCCTTTCTTTCTCTTCTTGCCTCTTGGTTGCTTTCGTTCTTTGCCTTTGTCAGTCGACACGGCATTAACCTCTGAGGCAAAAAGTTTGTCATTTGCATTTTGACTAGAAACCGTACGGGGTTTCTTTGACATAGCCTTTATGGTTTTCGGTTAGTCGTACCTATCATGCCATTGCCAACATGAGAGTATTTGTTTGATTTAGGAGGGGGAGGAATGGAAAAATCCGGTCTAGGAGCATCAGGGATTTTATCGTAGAGCATGCCAGACTAAGTATAGATCAAGTCTAGATACTGTGCACGAGCAATAACTTGCTCTTCAGTGACGACTCCTCCCTTTGCCACATCTTCTGTAATATAAGGTAACAATGACTTAATAAACCATTTAGCCAACAGCTGATCACGAACATATGTTTTTACCATTCTACGACGACGTTGCCACTCATGAATATGATCGGATATGTGAGTGGCTGTCGTTTGTTCGAAATTGGTAAGAAGCTCTGTTCCTGTTTCGCACCTTATGGGTAACTGAAAATATGTTAAAAAGGTTGTGGCTAGGGTACTGAAGTTATCAAGCGAAGCTCTAGGAAATTCGATATACCATTTTTCTGCCAGACTAGTTAACGTTCGCTAAAAAAGGTGAAGCCTGATCAAATCATCGTTGAGAGTGTTTGATGAACACCACAGATGAAAGGTCAGCACATGACTCGACGGGTCTTCACCTGGATTTCCATTAAATTTAGGAATATCTGACGGAAGTTTATGAGGAATCACCGACCACCAAGGGGCATAAGCAATTGGATCATTTGTCAGCCGGTTTAGATCTGGTAATTCTAGAGTTGCTACAAAGGGCAATTGTTGATTCAGGTTAGTCGAAGCATACCCAGGATAAGATGGAATCGCCTGAGCAGTGTGTGTTTGCATACCAGAATAATGCATTTGATGCTGGTAACTTTGATAAGGTTGATGGCCATAACCATTATAGTATGGTTGTTGATAACCGCCTTGGAAATGTGGTTGCCCATTAATTACAAAGACTTGTTGCTCAGGTCCCTGATATGATTGTTGGAATTGCGGTTGTTGATATTGAACCAGCCATGGTTGTTGGACCATTTGTTGTTGTCCAATACTGGATGATTGACCAAGATGAGGAGTCATAGTACCTATTTGAGCTTGAGTCACTCCAGATAAGCAGGAACTAACCTGAGGTTGTGATTGAATCACTGAAACAAGAGGTTGTTGTATTGAAACCTGAGAAACTTGGGTTTGACATACAACAGGTAGCACTTGTACTTGCGATGCAGTCACCATAGCATGTATAGTGGGAATATTTGACACAGGGTGGACTGGTTGCATTGAATATACAACCCTTGGTTGTTGAGGTAGTATTGGTACCCAACCGCTGGATGTAATTCCAGTTTGACCTGAACTTTGTTGTAAACTCCCATATGGTTGTTCTCCAGGAGGGAACAATGAAAAGGCATACTACACCCCATATGGTGGCAATCCAGTACTTAAAGGGTAAATTGGCCTTTGAAGACACATTGGATCAATTTGTTGAGTTTCAACATTAGAAATACCAGTTGAGAATCTGGACAAAGAAATAGGAACTAACCATGTCATCGAAACAGTCCCTGATTGGACTCCGGCTTGTTGTTGATAACTTGCCGGGATAGATGGTACACCAGCAAACATTGTTGGAGTAGCAGTAGGAGGTTCTTCTGCTGCTGCATCAAATGACATAGTCCTGGATGTCGACGGTTGTTCAAACATATTTATTCTATCCAAAAGATTTCATATCGATTCTACAGGAACTTGCGAAGAAGGGAGACTAATTTCTAAGACCAATGAGGGAACAATGTCGTTATTCCGATTAAAATAAATTTTAGATGCTTTGAAACAACTTATTTTTTCAATTTTTAAGAGCCGAGAAAAAACAAAAGATGACTCTAGTCGCCTTCGATTTTTAATGAGCCTGAAGTGACAAGTGCTCAAATGGACCTTTTCCTTTAAGGAGTCTAAAAAGAAATGAAAGACACTTCTCTGGAAATCTAGGTAGAGGATTACCAAACCAACTACAAAACTGTAGAATACCTTTTACGATATGGCAGTCAAACTTCCCGAATGCTCTGTTTAGTGCTTTGCAATCGATAGGGTTGTAGACACGGCTTCCTGAGGATAAAGGATATAGCCTATTGTGGTCTCCCGATGTATACTCAACGGTACATGGGAACACAAGTCTGTACTAACACTTGTCATCTCAAAGTGGAGGAATCACCCAACCAACAATGAAAACAACAGTTACCAGGTTTTACAATGCTGGAATACATCTCTAGCCTAGACTTCTAGATGTTGTGCGTTAGGTTCCAAAGCATTTTCAGATTCATTAAATTTATTGTATAGTTGATCTTGTTTAAAAATTTTCCTTTCAGGTTCACCGCATGATGTGTATCCAATTCCTAAAATGCAGTCTAAGATGATAAACAAATGTTTAATCTTCTTTTGGCAATGAAAATCCTAGCTACTAAGGAAAGAGAACTGAGGGTCTTTCAATGAAGAGCACAGAGCACACACTAAATGCACTGTCCTAAATCAAACCAAGTAGTCTCAATGCAAATGCACATGCATGTATTTGTTTTCAGCCTTCTTAATGTATAAATGACAAGAGGAATGTTAAGTGCAAATCTGAATTATTTTCAAAGCCACTATACTTAACAAATTTCTTTTCAAAAAGAAGTGAAGATAAGGGCGACACTGCGATTTTGAAATGAAAACTGTTTTCGACACTTTAAAAACTACTAATTCAAATACAAGAGTAACAGTACAATCAACTATCAAGAACAATGGGATTCTCTTCTATGACTGAAAACGACACTTACAACACTTTCAGATTAAGAAACGACAGTTTGACTACGCTAATTCTTTGCAAAAGAGAACTGAAAATGGCACACAATACATAAAAACACTTACAGTTCTTTGCACAATAGAGGTGGAATGATGGAAGAGAAGGGGGTTTTCATGGAGATATGCCAACCATAGGCAACAAAACTCCTGAATAGAACTGAAAGTAGTTAACAAAAATCAATGTCTGTAGGTAAAATTAACCTTCCCTGACCATCGCACCTCTCACACAGGGAATCCAATATGCATCTCACCTACTGCACATGGGAAGTGCGATGCATACAGACTGCCTCGAAGGGAGGGTGTGATGGTACCATTGCGAGACTTTTAACTAGTCCTTGCACACAATTTGTAGTTCAGTTCAGGTATTTAGGCCGAGTAAGTGATGTTCAGTAAATGTAAATCACAGTGGTTGATCTAAGGAGGTTACTAGAGCCACCACTTAGGGCAATTAGAGCGTTTGCAGATCGATTGTTCAATTTATAAACAAAACCCAGAGATAGACTGAAGCAACATTGGTCTACTTTGCATTTGCATAACAAATGCAGTTCGAAGGCTAGCTAGCTTGACTTCAGGCTCCATCTGTAAGTTTATAAAACAAACAAAGATAGACTAACAAACAATCAATTCGCTCCCCAGTGGAGTCGCCATTTTGTTACCAGGAATAGTGTCCACTCGGAGCTGCTATTCCTACTAAGACTGGTAGTTATCTTAGAAACAAACAAGTAAAGACTACTTTCACTTTCCTTTATGAAAAATAGATAAGAGTGGAACAATGGACACCAACCTTAGTCTTGCGCTTGGTTCCTTGCTTGATTCCTCTCCTTCCTGATAGATCTTTACCGCTTCTTCTTCGTCTGTCCAGCTTCAAAGAGCACCTGTGGAATAAAAGCAGCATAATACTATCGAAGAACAAAGATCTATATTCATAAATAACATAGTACCAGATATGTATTAGCCACACAAATGCATATACAATCAAACATACAAGAATGTGGAGGAAAACTTGAATAGCTTTATTAATATCAAGAATAGCAAGAGGATTACAACCAAATGTTTTGACCCAGCATCATCCTCCAACAAGAAAGCCCTTCTTCACCTCAAGTAAAGCTTAGATCACCCAACACTATGAAGTTTCACCAGAAAACCAACAACACTTCTCTACAAGATACAAGATTCCAGCCTCCAACCTCTGGATCTCTGGGATGAGGGATCCATATATAGATATTTGCATAGGTGTGAGTTAGCTCTGGGTTTATGATTAGTGTCATTCCACTGATAGTTCTTGGCTCCACTTGGAGACTTCATTGATCTCTTACTCATCCCCGGGTGAATTCTGAGGGGCAAGTGTCATATGAGGAGTTTCTAGAAGATTCCTTGATCATCCACTTAGCAAATTGTCTCTCCCACTTGTCTATTCTCGTCCATCGCACCCTATAGGAATTTTCAGTATGAATTGCACCTCCCGTGTGTACAAGGTGAGATGCATCACACCCTCTGCACTGGGCATTCAGTATGGTCCAGTTTTGACTAGTTCTGAGCAGTTTTCTGTGGAGAACTTTTGGGAGATGATGTAATCAGATGACCTTGTTCCTTTAGGGTGTGAAGCAACACTTTTAGGGACTTAGGAACCCTTGGTTTATGGACATTTATGATTGGGGTTGCAGTGCCAAAAAATTTCTATAACACTTCTGGATTCTAATATTATGATCTTGAGTCTGTTCATTGTCATGCATCATGAAGTAAGAAAAGTCATCTTTCTCTTGGTTATATACAGGTGAATTACTTGCTTCATTATCTGTGATTGTTCTAATAAACCTTGTTTCTCTGTACAGCCTCCTTTCTTCCCCACCTAAAATTTGTATGACAACATAAGAAAAATCTAGATTCAAAACATCACCCAATTTAGCCCTCCATGACGTAGAAAGTAAAATTCCAAACCTAGCAGGGATATCTGTTACCACTACATCCATTACCAAACTTTTGGCTGGAATTTGGGCCAGTGAGACCACCTTATCTTTAATTTCCCCCAGACACTTACCTTTATGTCAATCAAAAGAATACAAGTCTTTTTAAGGTTTAGTAACTTGTAAGTTTAGTTGTTTCATCATTGATAATGGCATAAGGTTATGTGAGGCTCCTAAGTCAAACATATAATTGTGCAAGAGTAAATCATGAACCAATAAGGAAATGTAGAAAGGAGGTGTTGAAGAATCCACCTCCTCCACATGTGAACCAAAAACCACTACTGGTTTATCTTCTTACAAATTCACAATGTCATTTATATTCACATTCTGAGATGGATTGATAAACTCTGTAATTTCTCTTTGATAAGCTAGTGTTTTTACTAACTCTGTGAGGGGTACATGAATTCTAATCTTTTCTAACTCTTTGGTGAAACTAAACACATGGCTCTATTTAGTATTCCTTTCATTCTCATCTTCAGTTTTCTTCATGACTGAAATCTCTTATGGAATGGAAACAAGTTTCTCTAAAGGAATTTTTTCACTTTTATCTTCAGAGGACTCACCTTGAAGCATTTGAGCCTTGTTACTTGTATTCTGTTGCTACTTTCCTTTATTCAATTGTTTATTAGGTTGTGATCTTGTTTCTGTGGAGTTGCCTTTTGTAAGGGACCTGGAACTTGCTACTCACCTTCATCTTCTTGACTTTTACATCTTTTCCTTGATCTCAAGTCATAGTTTTTATGTCATTTTGCCTGCATAAAATTAGAAAACCACTTCTAACATTCATCAATTTCATTATCATTGTAGATGAAATCTATTTCACTATATTCTCCTCCCTCTACACCTAGTTCATCTTCATCTACTCCATACAATGTGAAAATATGGTCATCATGATCCTTGGGATGCTCTGGTACTCCATCAAGAACTGCCTATATATACAGTGGTGCTTGAATCTGATCTTGATCTTTTCTCTCCCTATATAAAATTTGTAGAGGATGTCTTCTATATTGAGGATTAAAATTTCTATTTTGTTGTACTTGTCTCTCAGAACTCTTACTCTCTAATTCTAGCTTAACTAATTTATTTGATAAATTTCTAATTACATTATTCATATCCTCTAATGTTTCATATTTAGAGGATTCTAATTTAGCCTTGCCCTTATCTTGGATAGGCTATTTATCTGGCGTTTTACTTGTAGCCACTAGATTTGCTTCTATCTCTAATGCATCTGTTTGGATTTGATCAAGTGTTAGAGATCTCCACTCCCTCAATGTAAATCCAAAATTTGACTTAAAATCCCCTGCAAAAGTTACTTTTGCACTAGCAGGACGCAGCTTACTCTCCACTGGAAGACTATTGTAAAATTTATTAAATATTCCAATGAATTCAACAACACCTTCATTAGAATTCTTCTTGATAGCATTAAACTCTGTGAGTGAATACCCATGATCTATTTTTTCTCCTCATCTCTGGGAGAACAGGTACTCCATCTCTTCCCAAGAAGGAATAGAGTTTTTATGAATCCGTTTAAACCATTTTCTTGCTTCTCCATCCAAGGATTGAACAAAATGTCTTAGAAAAACATCCAGATGTTCAACTTTTAGGTTTTCTGCAAAATTACAAAAAACTGATACATGATTCTCTGCTATTTGTTCATCCTCCCCTGTTAAACAAGGAAGAATCTTCAAGTATTCTTGCGGCACTTGTGATCCAGGTGGATATTGGTGGCCACCTGCCAAGTCCACCTGGACCCCCACCATTGTCTTTCTCAGCATTTTTAGTTTCCTTAATTATAGCACAACTTACTATTTTTAGCAGTTTTTCGGGTCCCGAACTTCCGGAGCCGTTTTGAGGCCCTAAACGACGTTTTTTGGGAATCCAGGGGCAACACAGGTTTACGGCTGTTGCCGTTCCAACATTGATAGTGTTCGAATAGATCTTTCTAATGAGCTATTGTACGCGTCAAACGGAGATCATATGCTAAAGTTACGACCCCGCGAAGTTGATGTACCAACTTACCCCCAAACGGGGCCCACAGTTTGGCGTTTCATCTCCTAGGGTTAGGTTTTGGAATGTTAAGGGTTTTTCATTGTTTCTCAACAATAAATAGGTCTCCGAGCCTCATTGTAAGTCAATTCATAGGCATGTAGCCAACACATCTCTTCTCAGAGATAAGCTACCATCGCCCTAGCTAGTTTATTTCCATTTCTGATTGTAAGCATATTTCAATATTTTCCATTAATGAAATGAAGTATTATTTCTGCTGCATATTTGTGTATATGGTTATCTTTGTAATTTGTTGTGTTCCAGTTTAAATCCGGATCAGCATATAGGTCCCAAACATAGGATAGGGCGGAAAAAGTGGGTTTTCCACGCATTTTTGCCTTTTGAGTGGGTCTAAGGGTGCAAATGGGTTTTTCCAAGGTTTCTTAGGCAAAATGAAGGGTTGAATAGGTAAATGAGTTCTGAAGGAGAAGAAGAGGTAAGGCTTGGGTTCTTAAACTGACCAGAAGTCAATTTAATTCCCTGGTAGTGAATCATATGGCTATAATGCCAAGGGGGGGATATTTATAGAATGCTTAGGGTTTATACACCATGGTGTTATAATAGTAGGGAAAGGGTGACATAGGAAATTAGATAATAGAAGTTAAGGGTTAATATGGAGGGAGAAGGTGAATGAGGAGTGATATCACTAAGTTTATTTGAAAACAACTTAGCTTAGGGAGTAGATCAAAATGAAAATAATTTTGCACAAGAAATGTGGCTCTTAAAGGAAACAAGAACCAACATAAAAACCTTGAATTCTTTCACAAACACAACTGGTGTAGGGATGTTAGTAATGAGTGTAAAACAAGGAAAAAAGGAAGT
>APFE030542857.1:78353-107215 GCA_000404065.3 Pinus taeda | reverse complement strand
CAGTACTGCAAAACTATTTCTATTGGTCGAATCTTCGACAGGATGTTGGGAAGTACATCCGATCATGTACTGCCTGTGCCATTGCCAAATCGGCCATTAAGAAGCACGGCCTCTATACCCCGTTGCCTACCCCTGGTAGACCTTGGGAATCCATCTCCATGGATTACATATCAGGCCTTCCTTCCACTAAGCATGGAAATGACTGTGTTTTTGCAGTCGTCGACAGGTTCTCGAACATGGCCATTATGATGGCTTGCAAGAAGAATATCACAGCAGAAGCCACTGCCAAACTCTTCTTTGAGCGAGTGTGGGTGCACTTTGGGATCCCATAGTCTATCATCTCAGATCGGGACAGTCGGTTTCTCAGCACATTTTGGTCCAGTCTCTGGTGAATGCTGGACACCAAACTCACGAAGTCCACAGCCTTCCATCCTCAAACTGATGGCCAGACAGAGGTTGTCAATAGGATGATTGTGCACATTCTGCGCATGTATAACTCAAAGCATCCACGCACATGGGACGAGAACCTTCCCTATGTTCAGCACAGCTACAACCGAGCTCTTCACAGCTCCACTGGCCATAGCCCTTTTCAGGTGGGTTTGGGATTCCAGCCATTATGCCCCATTGATGTGGCCATGCCACTTGCAGCTACTCACATGAATTCAGCTCATGTCCAGTCCGAAACAGATACGGCCACCAGTTTCATTGAGCGCATCCAACATATTCGCCAGCAGGTCCATGACATTCTTGAGAAATCAAATGCCAAGTACAAGCAGCGACATGATCAACATCGGGTGCCACACAATTTTCAGGTGGGCGACAAAGTCTGGTTGCATTTGCAAAAAGGAACGCCTTATTGGAGCTTATCGGAAATTAAGACCACTCTGATATGGTCCTTACACCATTACTAAGGCTATGGGAGACAATGCATTTGAGCTCAGTATTCCCCCATTCCTTGTCCTGCACCCAATGTTCAATGTGGACCGCCTTCGGCCATACTTTCCACCATTACTAGACACATCCGACATTGCAGAACAGCTCCAACCCACAGAATTAAATCCAGAATGCATGGAACAAGCTGCAGCTGATCGGATCATGGACACACAGATCAAGAACACTCGCCAACAGAATATCCAACTGTATCGAGTTGTCAAAGCAGGCCAACTCCTTCAGCAAGGCAAGTGGTTCACCAGGGAACAGGTTCAACAGAAGTTTCCTCATCTCATGGAGGAGCTCAACGCAATGTGGATCATTGCTTCCTACGGGGGGAGGAATGATCCAGGTGGATATTGATGGCCACCTACCAAGTCCACCTGGACCCCCACCATTGTCTTTCTCATCATTTTCAGTTTCCTTAATTGTAGCACAACTTACTATTTTTAGCAGTTTTTCGGGTCCTGAACTTCCGTAGCTGTTTTGAGGCCCTGAACGACGTTTTTTGGGGAATCCGGGGGCAACATGCGTCCATGCAATGGACCGATGTTGCCCGTTCCAACAATGATAGTGCTCGAATAGATATTTCTAATGAGCTATTGTACGCGTCAAAGGGAGATCATATGCTAAAGTTACGACCCCGGGAAGTTGATGTACCAACTTACCCCCAAACGGGGCCCACAGTTTGGCGTTTCATCTCCTAGGGTTAGGTTTTGGAATGTTAAGGGTTTTTCATTTGTTTCTCAACAATAAATAGGCCTTCGAGCCTCATTGTAAGTCAGTTCAGAGGCATGTAGCCAACACATCTCTTCTCAGAGATAAGCTACCATCGCCCTAGCTAGTTTATTTCCAATTCTGATTGTAAGCATATTTCAGTATTTTCCATTAATGAAATGAAGTATTATTTCCACTGCGTATTTGTGTATATGGTTATCTTTGTAATTTGTTGTGTTCCAGTTTAAATCCGGATCATCAACTTGATTCAAATTTTGTGCCAGTTGTAGAGGTGCATACCTATTCATCAAGAATGCAGGTGCTGCCATGTTTGCTCCCAAATTTACTGAACCTTGATTACCAGCAGATGTGGAAACTGATTGGGGAGTAAATGTAGTGTGCAAAGGTGGTAATGCAGTTATAGGTTCAAGCTGAATAACTATACCAGATACTGAAAAAGAAATAGTCTCTAAAGACTGTTCTTGACAGTTGGGTTCTTAAAATGAATTGGATGTAAAAGGTGACTCTTGGTCAATAAAATATGAATATGAAAGATGTGATGAACTGTTGCCTGGAGTAGATACTGTAGGACTTGGTGTAGGTGGAGTTTTAGGCCTTCCAACACTCTTGGAAGGTAGCCTTTGAGGATCTGAAAGGGCTTGAACTTTCTACTGTGAGGTATCTGAAATTGTATGGGGTTTCCTTGGAGCTAGAGTTATTGCTTTTGCTAAAAACATCCAAATATTTCCTCCTCACCGAACAACCAGAGGAAAATATTGAAAACCCAGGGAAAAGTGTTCTTGTCTTATCTCCCTGGAGACGGTGCCAATTAATGTTGTACCTTAAGAAACCAATTTCATGATTGTGTAGAAATTGTGCTTAAGACATTAATGATTACAATGATTGTCACTTGTTTGTCACTTAATTGTATGTTGTGTTCTCAAATGAAGGACCTGGGAAATCTGGTTCTTAACCCTTAGTACTTAGGTGACAAGAAAATATCAGAATGCAATTTGATCATTGAATATAAATGATGAATGAATAGAGCTTGAATAAGTCATAGACAATATGATGTTTCGCACAAGATCTACTATCTGTGACACTTGGAAAAGTTATAGATAATATGTTGTCTTACATAGAAACTACTTTCTATAACTTAGAAGAATTGCAAAGGTGGGAACTTCAAGTATAGGAGCACTCTTTTAAGGAATTTTAACTTTACTTACACAAGCAAATAAAGACCTGCAGCTTCAATTACTATAGTTAAAGGAAGAAAGCATAACATGACACATAATAGAGAAGACACAAAATCATACCCAACAATGTATGGAAAAATTCTAATTCTTTCATTAATCAACAATTGTATGAGGAATTTAGCACCTTAGTCTCCCGGTTCTCCAAAATTTGAACCTCTTCTCTGTAAATTTTCCTCCTTTTATACATTATAAGATAGTTGGTGATCACCAAAACTGTCAAATTTCTTAACTATTTTCCTAATTGTCTAGAGTAAAAATTATTACAGAACATTACACAGAGGGTAAAAGACACCTCATTTTAAAATAACATAGAATAATAGGAAGTAGCGGAAGTTAGAAAATGATGATGACAGTTAGCTTTTTGGCTCTGTTGCTTGGCTGCTGATTTTCTCTGTAGATGCCTTAATAATGATTAAATTGTTTTAATCATAATAAATTGTATTTGACTCAAACCCTGTGTGTCGACCTCGCCTCACATATGTATCGGGTGCTTTTTGATTGGCCAAAGCACAAGAGAACCCAACCAATCATCTTTGTTTGGTGTTTTAGTCATCCACCGCTAATTTTGATTATTTCATTTAAGCAACAGAATTGGCTAATTTACACGGAACATTAGTTTACCACGGAACTGAAAAGGATTAACAATCCAATTCATAAACCTATCGAGTCTGCCTTTGTTATACGTGAACCATGCAATTAATTATTCAATCAATGGTTCAATCCTTCAGAACTTACGAGACTTTAGACCTATTTGAAATAAACCTTATCGAGACTGCCTTTTCAATGCTGCGTTGACTCCCATACAGACCTGATGGGAAACATAAACCGCCAATTAATAATCTATCGAGTCTGACTTTAATGCTAAAACCCAATTACTTCTTCACCTGATATCCATTGGATCCTATCTCTTTGGATGGACGACTGAGATTGGCTCAAACTTCATCAAGTTTAATCTATTTTTGATGTATCGTTGCGTCTGATAAGTTACCCACCCAATTACCGTTGGATCTATGGCCTGTTGATCGGACGGCCCACATCTTCTTGTAGGTTTACATTCAAAGCCAATCTGTCAATGAAATAACATACCTTATTTCTTTTAAACTTTGTGGGGGTAAAGAACATAAGGGAGGTACATTGAGGTTGAACCCCCGCAGTGATTTTAGGCCACACATTGTGGTCAACCATGCTCATGTCACAGTCAAATACGGGGGTTGAGCCTTTAATTAACCTTCGTGTTTATTGTTCCCCCCTAACACACCTCATCGTACTCATCAAGCTATCACTTCATCGCGGCTCTTGAACCTGCATCACCTTTAGATAATGGTTTGATTTTTCATTTCTTTTGGTTTTTATTTCATTTTGTAACAAAACTGAAAATAATACTAAAATAACAATGGAAGCTACAACAAGCGTCATGAGCCCAAACTTATTTATTCGGTACATCAGAGCTCATTATTTCACATGTATCTTGGATCTTTCACATCCCATAGCACATCCAAGACTCTTTGACACATCTGTCTTAGCTATTCATGGGTAAGTGGTCTCAACTTGTCTTTTTCAACATTTCTATCGCTTTTTGTGTTTTCTCTTGTGTGAGTATTGTTAGCTTGATTTCTTTGAATGGTTGTTGTCATTTGCATGCATAATAGCTTTTACTAGCACCATTTTAGTTTACATTTCTATCTCATTGATGTCGCATGCATGAAACTATTTTGAACGAATGGTTGTCGATTCAACAACTTGCTTCACCCACATGTATGTTGTTCTATTTTCTGAATCTTTCATTCAATGTTTTCATGCATGAAAATTTTATTCTTCTTACACTCAGTATTACCATTCATTCAATTTAGCATTTCCATTCAGTTACCCATCGACAGGTCTGGGTAGCCTTGGCCCAGACTCTGCCTCACCATGACAACATTGTGCAATCCTAAGAGGGAAGGCTCAACCTTCCTCTCCATAAATGCTCATTTCTACCCTACAGCTACTCCCCAAGCCTAGTTTGCACAATTCTCAGGGATAATGGCTACTGGCCCAGAAAATTTCGTAATGAAGTCACTGAGCATTCAGCTATTGCCAGCTAGAATTACGCATTGTGCAATTCCAACAGTCAGCAGTCAGCCTGGATTGCACATTGCACAAATCTAGTAGGCAGTTATCCTCCCCAGACATCCAGACTACCTTTTGTGCAAATCTGGTAGCAAGTCTGGCAGACTCCCAGAAGAAATTGTGCAATCATTGCCTATCATTCCCCAGTTATGTGTTATGTCATTCCCTGAATTTGCCTTGGTTTTCCCTGACAGATTTCTTGCCATGCATGTTTCTTTGTCTCCATATATTTTAGGTGTTCATCTGCCTTTTATCAGTACAAGATCAATGGCTTCCAAGGGATTAGGATGAAAGGACACTGATGCAGGTGCAACTGGGGTAGCAGTTGCACGGTTGTCCTCAAGTCTACCAATCTATGAATATACCAAGTTGTTTCTAGACATGGACATCAAGATGAGATGGTAGGAGTCCAATGCAGCATTTGTAGGCACTTTTAGCAAAGACCTTGAAGATTACTAGGTGTATGTGAACATTCACCAGTCTAGTTTGTACCAGATTGCATGTAGATACCCTGCATTCCCATGCGCAGACATGACACACTGGATCGTCTCGCACACTAATCCCGAGATGATGACTTTGAGCAGTGTAAGAGGGATGAATATTGCAATCTTCTAGGTACTATATTTTGATGATATATATCACATGTTGGAGCTTGTGACTATCATGGAGACTCCCTTCAACTTACCCAGCAGTAGTACCAAATCCAACAACATTTTGAAGAAAAGGGTAAAGGAGCCGGCTAGATTCAGAATGACACCCAACCAGATCTACAAGATGAAGATACTGCGGAAGGCATATCAATACTTGGTCATATTTTCATGTCGATTGTATGGCTAAGAAAGCACAGAGACCTTCCCATATAGTTGGGTGATTGTGCTGGACCAACTAGCCAGAGAGGACAAACCATGTAACTGGTTGAGCATGTTGGCTCATCAGCTGAAGGAACATGTAACAAAGGCTCGAAAGTCACCCAAAGGTATGCAAGAAAAGGTCTACATGTCCGCCTACATCTTAGGTGAAATCTGTGCTCAATAGGAGTTCTCCGGCTTGGAGTGGGCATAGTCAACAACAGAGACTACTATGAACACTTATTGTAAGTTGTTGTCTACATGCAACTTCAAAAGAGTTATCCCACAGTTGTCCAATTATTTTGTCACCCCAGTTTACAATATGATATTTGAACAAGATCCACCCTACATGTCGAAGGTAGAAATGGAGGCACTGATAGAAATTGCTGATTTGTATGCCTCACCATAATGCACCTTTATACGGATGTTCAGTGCAGAGAAAACTTTGCATGTTCTACGGAAGTTTTCCTTGGACATAC
The DNA here is from genome assembly GCA_000404065.3 of Pinus taeda. NCBI lineage: Eukaryota > Viridiplantae > Streptophyta > Pinopsida > Pinales > Pinaceae > Pinus > Pinus taeda. Next base: position 100,876 of record APFE030542857.1, on the reverse strand, counting down.
TCATCATGCAGGAAGTTGCATATCACATCTTGGTAGGATTGATAGCTAGACTCCAACAGAAGAAGAAGGCACCTTGTCCCGCTATTCTGTTTCCGATTAGGTTATACGAATTTCAAACAAGTAGGTGTCAAAGCAAAATAAATGAATAAGTATCCATTCAACCTCTAAAGTTACAATCCGTATGACCCACACTATCTTGTGAAAGATCATTGCATGAGAGTACAGTTCAACTATATCCACGAGACATTTCATTGGGTAGAGGAGGACCCATGGAGATATTGCTATAGCTTCTGCAAACCAAATGAACAAGTTCGCTTCACTATGTAGTGGGTAACGAAGCAATGTGAAGTAACATCCCAGAGAGCATGAGTACCAAACGCAGTAGCAACAGCAGAAGTAATCATACTAGTGTGCGACAAGGACAAGGGAAAGATTGTCAATCTCATGGAGGAAGAGAAAAGATGTCAGTTCTGAGCATATCCACTTGTGAAAAAAGCAGCTTTGTCTATAGAGAAAAAGAGGCAACAACGTGACAAACATATTGTGTAGAGGCAGAAGGAGAAGAGAAGAATGGGGGACACAAAGAAGGAGTTGCATGACATGACAGAGCAAGTCTAGAAGGAACAAGAGCTATGCAAACAAGAGACGGAAGCGCAACAAAAATAGGTACAGTAGGGGGCACAACATGTGCAAATAGAGGAAAAAATGCTCATATAGGGAGTGGACTATAGTTTTTAATCTCGTATAGGAATTACTTGCGTACAAATTCTAAAACATAGAAAATAAACAATGCGAGAGCATAACACATAAAACACATATACACAGATATTTTCCCCTGGATCACAAAACTGGGACTACCAGCTTTATTTTTCATTATGTTCCTTTCAATGTTACAATACATATTTATACATGCCGAAGCATCCAATGCCATGGACCAAAAACCAACGCGTCCAAAATCATGGACTGAAAACCATTGCATTCAAAACCATGTGTGAAAAACATGCACAAAACCATAGGTAGGTCCACCCAACCTAATATAGGGTCCAAAACCAAACTTTTATAGGGCACTACCCCAAACCCCATAAGGTGGGGTTACATGCACCCCTCAAATCCCCTATGACTGCCCCCGCTACGCAATCAATGCAACAGCGTGGGGGCTCTGCCCCCCTTCTAACTCCAAGTTAACTATGTGGGATAGTGGTGGAAAGAATATAACACAACCCAACATTCTCCCACTTGTTGTTTTCTTTCCACTTGGGGCCACAAGAGAGCTTAGTCATTTATCTAGCCCTATAACACCCATTGTTTCTCTACACCAAGAGAACATCTCAGAGCTCACAGATTTTGTCAATGCATCTACTATATTCTTCAAAGTGTCCACCTTTACCAAAAACACCTTTTTGTCTTCTATCATATCCCTCCCAAAGTGATACTGAACATCAATGTGTTTTTTCTTTGAATGATATGTAGGGTTCTTTGCCAAGAAAATTGCACTTTGGCTATCATAGTCTACCCTTATAGTTCGCTGTACTAACCCCATATTATAACACAATCTCTGCAACCAAACTACTTCCTTGCTTGCATGAGTGGCTGCCATGTATTCTGCCTCTGTAGTTGATAGTGCCACTACAAATTGTTTCTTACTCATCCAACTGACTACTCTCCAGCCCAGTCTGCATCAACAAAGCCACGAATATCCAACACTCCGTCCAATCCTGTTCTTCCTTGGTAGAACAAACCGTAATCACTAGTGCCACTCAAATACCTCAATACTTGCTTCACTGTTGTCCAGTGCTCCTTCCCTTGTTTTGACATAAACCTACTCAATATTCCCATTGCATGTGCAATGTCTAGTCTAGTACATACCATCGCATACATCAGGCTACTGAATGCACTTACATATGAAACACGGGACATGTTCTCTTCCTCTTCTTGTGTCTTGGGACACTGTTCAAATAAATTTACACCTACAAGAACGGAAACCTTCACCAATTTACTATCCTGAATATTAAGCCTCTACATTATTGTCTCAACATACTTCCTCTTGTTTAACCAGAGCTTCCTCTTTGTCTAATATATTTTAATTTCCATGCCCAAAATATAGTTTGTAGCACCAAGATCATTCATGTCAAATTTTGGGGACAAATCGGTCTTCAAATCCTGGATAATTTCTTTGTCATTTCCAACTAGCAACATATCATCCACATACAAGAGTAGATAAATAACAAGGTCACCAATTAATTTAAAATACACACAGTGATCTGCTTTGCTTCTGGTGAAGCTATGTCCCCGTATAAATGTATCAAATTTCTGATACAACATCCTTAGTGACTTTTTTAACCCATAGAAAGACTTCTTTAACTTGCATACCAGTTCTTTCTTACCATTCACCGCAAAGCCTTCAGGTTGCTTCATGTAGATCTCGTCTTCCAGATCCCCATGAAGAAATGATGTCTTCACATGCATCTATTCTACCTCAAAATCAAAAGCTACAACAACAAATAAAAGTAATCTAATAGAAGTTACCTTGGCAACAGGAGAAAAAGCATCACCAAAATCAATTCTCGGCACTTGGGAATAACCTTTACCTACCAACCGAGCTTTGTATTTCTCCACCTTTCCTTCTACATTTGTCTTCTTCTTGAACACCCATTTGTTGCCAATGGGTTTCCTTCCAGCTGGAAACTCCACCAGATCCCAAGCCTCATTTTTGTGCAAAGATGCCTTTCATCAACCATGACTCTTTCCAAGTTTCCATCCTTTGAGTCTATTACTTCTTGTCATAGTTCTTGGATCACATTAGTAATGATAAAGAAAAAATTGAAATAGAAAGTAGATGTCCTATACCTTTTTGGCTTCTTCTTTCCGAACTGATCTCTCAAAGCAAAAGTTTGTGGCTCTTCATCTTCTGATTCCTCCTCTGCTGTTGAAGTCTGTTCTTCCTCCTTTAGTTCAACCTTATCTTCTCGGTTCCTTTGGTTGGACTTCATGTTTTAATAACATCTTACTTCTCTACATTTCATCTCGGCTATACACAACCTTCCTTGTTACTGGGTTGCAAAGCTTATAACCCTTTAAACCATCCTTATACCCAATAAAGATGCACCTTTTAGATTTACTATCCAACTTGGTTTGTTTCTCCTTTGGAACATGTATATATGCATCACATCCAAATTCCCTTAGATGTGAAAGCAAGGGTTTCTTACCAGTCCATACCTCTTGTGGAGTCTTATCATCCAACACTGATGAAGGTGATCTATTAACCAGGTAACGTGCTATCTCCACTACCTCTGCCCATAATTCCTATCCTAACCTCGCACCACTAAGCATAATTCTAGCCCTTTCCATCAACATCTTGTTCATTCTTCCTACAACTCCATTTTTCTCAGGTGTGTATGGAGTAGTCTTCTATCGTGCTACACCAAAATTCTTATAGAATTCTTCAAATTCCTTATTGCAAAACTCTCCACCATTATCTGTCCTCCACACCTTTATATTCTTCTCTGTCTGGATTTCCACCAAAGCCTTAAATTCTTTAAAACTGTCAAAGACTTTAGATTTATTCTTAAGGAAATATATCCATGTATTCCTTGAGAAGTCATCTATAAAGGATATATAGTACATAGAATTACCCAGTGATCGATCCTTCACAGGTCCAAACACATCACTGTGCACAAACTCTAATATCTATTTCGCCCTCTTACCACCAGAGGGGAAACTCACCCGATTCTACTTCCCATATACACAATTTTCATAGAAATCAAATTCTAGAGAGCTATTACCCATACCTTCTACCATACCTTTACCATGAAGTATTCGAAGGCCCTTCTCTCCAATATGTCCAATCCTTTGATGCCATAGCATGGTCTACTCTCCCGAGACCACTAGATTTTCTGCTTCACTTTCAGGAACCACAGAACTACTACACCCATCAACAATAGTGCTACCTTGCAGCTTGTACAAAGTTCCAATGCAAACTCCCTGCATCAATAGTGGTTCCCCCCAAACCATCTTGTAGGTATCCTTCTTGAACACTGTTTTTACACCTACATCATCAAACTTGCTTACAGAAATCATATTTCTGGCTAATGTAGGAATATGCAGAACACCTAAAATTGTTCTAACCCTTCCACCTTGCAACTTCAACATTACTTTTCTGCAACCAATGATTTTAGCCTTCCTGTCAACCCCCAAGAAGACATCACCACCATCATATTTCTCATACTCGCAGAACCACTCTCTATGGGGAGTTAAGTGAAAGGATGCACCCGATTCAATCAACCATGCCTCATGATCTAGATGTATACCCGAAGAAGCCTAGTACACATCCCCACCTTCATCTAAGGTGGTTTTCACCTCTGTAGAAGGAGAATCATACAACCCCTTTCCTTTATTAGGAGGTTTAGATTTATAGTCCCTTTTGTAGTGCCCTTCCTTTCTGCATTTCCAGCACACCACCTTTACAGGTTATCCTGGAGATTTAGATCTCCCATTTGATGACTTGATTTTGTTTCTGTTCTGGGACCGTCCTTGTACAAACAAGGCATCACCATTCTGGCTCTCCATATTTTTCCCTCTCATTTCCTCCGTCAGCAATGATGAGACTATTTCTTCAAACTACAAGGCAGTTGCATTGCTACCTATTGCAATAACTAGACTATCCCATGAATCTCGTAGAGAACACAACAAACCGATGCACTTATCTTCATCTGAAATTTTAATATCAACAGATGACAACTGACTTACCATAGATTAAATGCATTCAGATACTTCGTCACCGAGTCTCCATCTTTCATCCTCAGGTTATACAACTTTTTCTATAGGAACATTTTATTCACCAGTGACTTAGATTGGTCTAAAGTCCCTAATTTGTCCCACAAAGCCTTCACCGTAGCTTCCCTTGATACATTCAGCAATACTGAATCTGAGACACACAATCGTATTGTGCTCTTTGCATTTAGATCCAACTTCTTCCATTCTTCATCGGACACTCCTGTTGATTTAGTACCCAGATCTATCACGATCCACTGATCTTTATCCACCAACAGATCCTCCATCTTGAGTTTCCATAACTCAAGACTCTGACGATTAAATTTTTCGATCTCTATCTTTCCACTACTCACCATCTTCTTTCACCACCAGAATCAATCCTGCAGATCTCCAACTGAATAGGGTCTACCATAGGCCCAAACGAAATGCCTTAGCAGCAAAGGTGTCCCCTTGAAGCCAAAATAGCTCTGATACCAAATGTAGGTTTTAACCCTGTACAGAAATTACCTGCATACGGATTCTAAAACATAGAAAATAAACAATGCAAGAGCATAACACATAAAACACATATACATAGACATTTCCCCTAGATCCCAAAACTGGGACTACCAACTTGATTTTTCATTATGCTCCTTTCAATGTTATAAAGCATATTCATACATGCCGAAGCATCCAATACCATGGAGTGAAAACCATCGCATCCAAAACCATGGACTGAAAACCGTCGCGTACAAAACCATGTACAAAAAACATGTGAAAAACCATAGGTAGGTCTACCCAACATAATATAGGGTCCAAAACCAAAATTTTCTGGGGTGCTACCCCGGACCCCATAGAGTGGGGTTACCTGCACCCCTGAAATGCCCTCTGACTCTGCTCGCTATGCAATCGGCGCAACGAAGGGGGGGATCCTCCCCCCTTCTAAACCCTGGTTAACTACATGGGCTACTCATGGAAAGAATATAATACAACCCAACATGGACTCATCAAAACAACTCACATCAGGGAAATAGGGTGAACCATTGTAGGAGCAGCACTTCGCTCGTGAGATAGATAAAGTTGTTGGAAATAATACTGAGAGGGGGGGGTGAACCAGTATGAGTCAAATCAATAACTTTTTCTTTTCATACTCTAATTTATATAGACTACTTTAATGAAGGTAACTCACGTGTACACACAACTGTATTTAAGGCAACCAACGTATATCAAGCAGACCTATGATTCAGTTAATTCATCATATGTTGATCTTTAATCAGTGCATCTGTGCTTCATTAACTATATAAATAGTAACCATGTGCAGTAATAATAGAAAAAGCCATCATACATAAGAAACACACATGAACACCAAGATTTAAGGTGGAAACCCAATGCTGGACAAAAACCACCTACTGCTATCTTCTCTTAATATAAGAAAAACATGTTTACAATCTTGTACTCGTGTAGACTCATACCAATTCATAGACACCCACCTGCAGAAGGCTACAAACTCCTCTCATTCTCTAGCTTCTACTAGAACAGAGCTGCAACCCCCTAGCTCTTGTATTACCTGATTTGTTTACTAGTACGCAGGTGCTGACTTATAGAAGGCTCCAACCTTCACTCATTTTCCAACTACTACTAGAAGGGAGCTCCAACCCCCTCATTCTTGTACTAGCTGATCCATTTACTAGTATGTAGGCACCATCCTACATAAGGCTCCAACCTTCTCTCTTCCTCCAAGTACCACGTTTCATAAATTTTTAGAGTGGATACTCCTGGAATACAACACCACAATCGGAAGGCCGCATTTCATCAAATTTTCATACTGGATCCATCAGTAACATTGAAGCTCAAAGTCAATCACCACTGCAGGACAACCACCAAATACATCTACATCAACCAATCACTGAAACTCTATCATGAATATCTAAATCAACCATAACTGAATCAATCAATGAAAACCCATCATCACTGAAGCAAATCAGAATCAATCATTCTGAACATTCAGAACACTATGACCAAAATATAGTTGCCAAAACACAAAGTAGAACCCAGAGCTCTGCATCAACAACTAGAACCAACTACAACTTCAAACATCATATTTCATAATGTATACGCTACTTCAAAGTGTTGAACCAATGTGTATATGCACTTTTTCCAAAGAGAACCAGTGTACGGATCTGTAAATACTAACTTAAAACATCAAAATTATTCTAGACTTCAGTCATGCCCATATTAGAACATTTACAATGTAAATCATGCGTTAGTATTCAGATCTAGACTATCCATGTTTATACCACATAATGATAATTCATTTGAGGCCTTATGATCCCGATCCATCATCCATCATCAACCACATAGGTACATCCTTATTTTAGATCAAGCAAAGGATCAGAAATCCATAACCTTCATATTTGACCTAACACTTCATAAGATCTTCAATACTTGCACACATTGGCCTAATGATCTTCTACTCCTTATATTGTTTTAGGCCTTTCTCAACATCTTAGACCAAAACCACTTCAGACCAATACCTTGGACCAAATACCTTGGACCAATACCTTAGACCAAATACCTCAGACCAAATACCTCAGACTAATACATCAGACTAAATACCTTGGACCAAATGCCTCGAACTAATACCTTGGATCAAAACCTTGATTTTCCATCCCATAAGTGTTTTTCCTTCTGTGAAAGTCTGTGTATATGCATGCACTCCTTTTGTTCTGTTAACCCGTGTGTATACACTACTTGGACAAAGTGAACCAACGTATACTTCTTAAACTACTCTCTTTCTTCAATCTTTGGAGTCTAATCTATAATCCTTTGATGTTAACCTATTGCACTATGAACTGTCATCTGTATCATAATGCCAACAAAAGCACTTGACAATTGGATACGGATATGGAGCTACAGGAATTGGAACAAGACATCGATGTAATGCCTCACCACCAAGAGGTCAACTTGCCCGCTTCATGACATCCAGAAGATGAGAAAGTCTCAAGTGTCCAAGGAGGCAATGAGATCCTTCGAGATGAGATAGAAGGAGAGATGCACAACATCTCATTCGACGAGTCTCAACATAGATTTGTTCAGTCTTGCAGAGTGTTGACTCGATATGATCACACATCTCTTGCGCAAGTTGAGCAATGAGTGATTGTGTGTGACATTTGTAAACATTGAGTAGCCTTAGTCGATGCTACTAGAGTGTATGTCGAATCCACTAGTTCAAGTGTTCACTTTCTGATAGCTCAGAATGAGCAAATGGCTAAGGAAGTACATACGAACAAGCAAGGAGGAGAGTTGGTGATAACATCTTCCTGAGTTGAACTAAAGAAGAGAATACTAGATGAAGTATTGTCCCTTAACATAGTTATGTGATCATTGTACTCTAATTCTGTACCGTGCATAAGGCAGTTGTCCATCTCAATGGATGGCAACAACGATGTGCTAGAAGAGCATGTATCTTGGTGAGCTTTCATGCTGTTGTTGACTACATGCAAACATGGACATTGAGATACAAGGGAACCACGCTTCACCTTCCTAAGATGATGAAGACCAATGCAGTCAAGCTGAAGGCATGTATCCGTAGTCAGATCCATAACTATGAAGAGCTCCCATAGCTCACCACTAGTATACAATCTTCCCATGCACATGTATTCAAGAATATGGATGTTGTGGTGTGCGCACATGTGATCCCATCTATTGGGACTCTCACCCAGGCAAAAGCAAAGGCACATGTCCAACTAGAGCTTGATTTGTACTTTGGTGAGTTGACATGCATTGCCACCAGCCTAGACTTTCCCATTAGTGTAGACATCTTGCACAAGTATGTTGCTCATCCGACCATAGTAAAGAAAATGATGTGCATGATTTCAAATGAGTTGGACAGATGAGCCCGAAAAATTCACCTAGATGCTATGGAGGCAAGAGTCAGGCGCCAGAAAGATGTCACCTTGGAGCACACGGAAACCATTGTGGACTATTGATCTTGGCATCAGTATGTTACTATTGATCACCACAAGGATGTTGAAGAGTTGGACTTCCATGGTTGTGTAATTCATAGTTATGTTTAGCATGGATTTCTCAATACATTTTGTCTCACATGGGTACATGTGCATTGTAATGTAATGTATTTTCAAGTGTAAGTCAAGTATCGATAGTTGGATGTAATAGTCGTAGAGTAGATGAAGAGTCATGAGGGTAGATGAACTGTCACAAAGGATAATGTCAATGGTCACTCCAAAGTTTGCAATAAATAGTCCCTCAAAACTCATTTTAAAGGCTTTTGGTCAGTGAAGCTTCTGATAAGACTATATTGAAGAAAGCTTGGATAGTATTGTAACAAGGCTTGGCTTCTCCACTACATAGAGCTAGTACATCTCTTTGGAGGAGCATGCAGTTCTGGTTGTAACGTTCTGCTGTCGAAACTAGTGGTGGGACATGGATGTATTGTATGGCTAGAACTTACACTTCCTAATATAATAATAGCCAACACATGTCATGCATATGTTGTATTGTACTCTATGCTAGCTAGTTTACTATAAATGATATATGTATCTACTTACATACACATGCATGTATAACTATATGTGTATCTATGTATGAATATTTCTGAAATATGATGTTGGTTTTACCATCACTTGGGTTGCTAACTAACTTGCCTTCCATGTTGTGATGCACCATTTTTCATGCATTCCCTTCTTAAATGCATGCCATCACATGTTTCCAAGGGGCGCACTCAGCTCAACCCCGATGTGTTAGAAACTCTCATGCACCTTCCTTGGCTCATTGCAGCCGTCACACCCTTGCTACCAATAGAGCTATCTTACTTGCCTCTATGTAAAATTGCATCAAGGCATTACTGTATGACGCATTGCTGGGACAACTACGCCAAATGATCTGAGGTCAAATTGGGACTTCTTATTGGGGAGATCCCTTGACATGTTGGCAGGTCTAGCATTGTCAACATTTCCGGCTCTAGAAGGAGGGCCAAATGATAAGTTATGTCCTCTCATCCTATTTTGAACCTTTGCATATCTATCATGGATTCTTGCCCTCTGCTCCCTCCATGATGTTTTTTGAATCACGGAGATATCACCATTACGAGGGATTTTTTTGATCGCTTCTCCACTTACACGTATGATGGTAAAATTGAAGTGGCCTGGCCTGAGTTCTTACATGACTTTACTTGCATGCTTCATGAGAAAGATGGATGCTCTAACAAACATACCAGCTTGCTACTTGCATACACACTTCGCTAATATCCACATTGGTGGCTATGCAAGCTATTGGCTGACAGCATGCACTCACTTGAGCACTTTTGTGATCTCATTGAAGACACTTTCTATCATTTTGATCTAGACCATCTTCACCAAAACTTGTTAAAACAATGGAAGGCTCAAAATGAATCAACTATGGATTTTTGGCAGCACTTCCTTGATTTGTAGTTTCAAGCTCTGAAGATCCAGATGAAATTTTTCTATATTTGGGATTGATTCGAGTATTGTGTTAAGAAATGTAATCATCCCAAGAAGAAGTTTGAAATCAAGCCTCGCTTAGCATTCTTTAGTGAGGGATTTGTGCAATCTTAGATAGATGTGACACAAGTGACTGTTAGCCCTCCCTTCATCAAATAGCTCCACCACTATAGAGTGATTTTGAGTATCATGCTCACACACCGATTCGCCTGTCACATCCTCCAAATATTGCTTCGATTAATTTTCATGCATATTTGGTTGAGAGTGCATTGAGTTGTCATATGCATTATGTTCCACAACCTCCATCTTTGCACTCGATTGTTCCTCCAGATGATATTGTCCCGTGTTCATCCATTCTAGACCCTACACTTGTTGTGAATGAGGAAGAAGCCACTAACGGAGTTGGTGTTGCACAACCAACATGTGCTATCGTTCATGAAAAGTATGAATGGGAGCTTGAGCATCAAAACTTAGTGAAGGATGACTCCCTTCCATCTGAGCCGCCTCCGTTCATTCTTGACATCTTTGTTGAGCCTTCCATCCATGATTTCGCATGTGTATCTTCATCCATGGATGCACCCATTATTGATCACTCGCATGACACACTAGATGTGAGTCCATCATCTAACAATGGAGAGGATAAGTTATTCATTGAAAATACACTTGACCTTTCATCTTCCTTTTCTGGAAACACAGAGGATGAATTTGTTCACTTCCCATCTAACCCTCTGTTTGATTAATCAGATCATGAGGATGCCAATGAAATCATTGATTTTTATGATTGTGGCTATTCTGATCCATTTACTCCCATATTCGATCACGATGATGATTCTATTGTAGTTTGTTTTTCAAAGCCACTGGTCTATGATGATCTATCTAATGATCAAGTCAATACACTCAAGACTGTCAAGGCACTTCAGCTCAAGCTGATGGTTATGTTAGGCTCCCACTCTCTTGGGGCTAGTCTCGCTTCCGACCAGGAAACTATTCAATCACCCAAGGCTCGTCATCACTCATTTGTATGCATTGAAGATCAATTCACACACAGATCAAGCTTCCTTGACTTGAACTACATGATCCCATCACTCATGCATTGGAGGAATCTTACATTGTAAGCACATGTGCATGATGCAAGCTATCTTTGTTTCTTTTCTTGGCTTGCATGTCACAGTCAAGAGTGTGCTTATGCTTCAAAGTTGTGTGCATTGTTGCACAACACCATGATAAGTCCACGAACTATTCATCATGCACTTGCACTCACTTATGTACTGTGGGCATTTTGAGACATGAAGTGTGGTTGTCTTAATTTTTATATCTTCCTTGCTTCTTGGTTTGCAATTTTGGGTTACTCACGGACCAAGACTTAACCAACATGGGTCAACCAATGCATCAGTGGTTGCATTGGAAATATCACTTCATGTGATCAGGCCCATTCATTGTTAGTGTAGGAGTAGGAGTAGTGTTTTCTTTCAATCAATTTTCTTGCCTTCTTGTTTGCTTACTTTTCTTTTCCTTTCACTATTGCTTTCTAGTTTTCTTTGTTGTTTGTTTGTTTTCTTGTTTCGTTCGTAGGGTAGTTTTGCATGAAGCCATGCATGACTCTTGAAATAAACTAGGTAAAGTACAAGAGGCCCTATACAACTATCACTACTTGGTTATTTGTCATCTTACCTCTGTATGAAGAACTTGTTAATTTTATTCCATGATAAATTGAAGGAAAATAAAAACTGTTCGAAGTGAACCTTGGTGAAAACACAATGCTTGTGCACTAACTAGTGTCACCTACTCTAGTCAGTTGTTTTTGGGTTAACCCTTATCATCTCAATCAAGTAGGGTAAGGTGAGGGGGAAAATTTAACAGGCACATCAGAGATATAATAAACTACTTGTTTGCAGGAACAACCTCTTCTCCTCTCAATACGTTAGGATCCCTCTTCCGCCTCTGAAATGAATAAGTATTATGCACAGTTATGAAAAAATGAAAAATGAAAACTGAAGGTGAAATTTTTCAAAACATGAAAACTAAATAAGGGAAAACAAGAGAAAGGATTCTTGCACAGAGCGGTGATGCAAGTAACTTCGTCATATTGACCAGGCTCGCTGGCAGTGAAGCCATGGTTATGCTCCTATGTGACTCCACCGGGGTACTATGCAAGCTTGCTAGTAGTGGAGAAACACCATATATGAAACTAAGACTCTGATGACTATACTGCTTGTGTACCAATATACCCATCAACCCCAATTGAAACAATTGTGTTTCCTTCGCTTGGAATATGTGTCAATCAACCAAGAGCTTGGATAACGCTACATCTTACAATCAAGCTAGTGTGAAACCAAGACGAACTAAGAACTAAAAAATACTTCCAGAGATGTTAGACCTTCTTTTCATGAACATAATCCATTCCAAGAGTGAGAGCTCTACTAGTGTGTCACCAAGTGTTGTAGCAGCTACAACCACCCTCCAAAAGTTTTCTTTAGCTTCATTTTGGAGCCTCCCTACCAACCTTTCATAGAACCTTGTATTTCTTCATCAAGTACACAAGCTTCAGTTATTTTCTTGCAAGAAGGAAACCTCTCAATCAAAGGTTGATGCATTCCCTTCACAGGTTTTTCCTCCATACTTGGTCTAGCTGCAGGATAAGTAGTTCCATCAAGAAATTGCACAATTCTTTCTAGCAGCCTGTTGGGCTCTAGAATTGTACAGTTCTGCCAGTTAGGCTTCATCTAAAAAATTTCACAATTCTTCCCAGTAGGGCTACTCAGCTGAGGAATTGTGCAATCCTGGGCAACAGTTAGCTTCTCTACCTAGAAATTGCACAAACCTCCTGGGAAGCTAGCCCAACTCCCATTCAAAAATATGCATTTTCTCCTAGTAGTTGAGCAGCCTCTTGCATGTGCAGTTGGGTTGACTAGTTCTCCCTGAAAACAAGGAAACTTGACTTGCATGAATGGCTTGATTTTTCCCAGAATAACAAAAGGGAACATGCAAAAAGCATCCCTTGATTTTTAGCAGCTGGAGGTTACATGCAAATTTCACTTTAGAATCTCCCCCCAACTGTTGCTTTTTCCTAGATTTGTGGCATACGCGTTATGAGAACAAAATTGTTTATTTGATGCATTAGAGATCATTATTTCACATTGATATTGGAGATTTGACATCCCACAACACATCCAAGATTCTTTGACACATTCGGCTCAGCCACTCATGGGTAAGTGGTCTCAACCTGTCTTTTACAACATTTCTTTCGCTTTTTATGTTTTCACTTGTGCGAGTGTTGTTTTCTTGATTTATTTGAACTCCTCTTATCATTTGCATGCATACTAGCTTGTACTAGCAGCATTTTAGTTTTCATTTCTACATCACTATTGTCACATGGATGAAACTGTTTTGCACGAATAATCGTGGATTCGATGACTCACTTCACCCACATGCATGTTGTTCTTTTTTCGAATCTTTTGTTCAATGTTTGCATGCACAATCATTTAATTCTGCTTACACTCAATATGGCCATGCATTCACTTTAACATTTTCATACATGTTTCCTGTTGGTGGGTCTAGGAAGCCTTGGCCCAGACTCTGCCTCACCAAGACAACATTACACAATCCTTAGAGGTAAGGCTTTTACTTCCTCTCCAGAAATGTGCATTTCTGCCCAGAAGCTATTCCCTAGGATTTCATCGTGTAATCCTGAGGTACAGTTGCTATTGGTCCAAAAAATTGAAAAATGGAGTCACTAAGCCTGTAGTAATTTCTAGTTGGAATTACGAATTGTACAATTCCAGCAGTTATCAGTCAACATGGAATGCACATTGTGAAAATCTAGTAGCCAGTTAGCCTCCCCACACAGCCCAAACTAATTTTTATGCAAGTCTGGTAGCCAGTGTTGTAGCCTCCTAGAAAAATTGTGCAATCTTTGCATATCATCCCTATGTATGTGTTATGTCATTCCCCGAATTTTCTTTGGTTTTCACTGACAGATTTCTTGCCATGCATGTTCCTTTGTCTCTAGATCTTTTAGGTGTTTGTCTGCCTCTTAGTAGTACAGGATCAATGGCTTTGAAGAGAGCATGAGCAAAGGAAACTGATGGAAGTGAAACTGGGGCAGCAGTTGAATGGGTGTCCTCAAGTCTACTGACCTATGAAGATACCAAGTTGTTTCTAGACAAGGACATCAAGTTGAAATGACAAGAGGTCAATGAAGCACTTGCAAGAACTTTTAGTGAGACCTCGAAGACTACCAGGTGTATGTGAACATTCACAAGTCTGGCTTGTACCATATTGCATTTAGATACCCCGTGTTCCCATGCACAGACATGATACACTCGATCATCTCGCACACTAATCTTGAGACGATGAATTTACGCAGTGTCAGAGGGACAAATATTGCAACCTTCTGGGCACAGGATTGCAATGAAATGTGTCGGATGTTGGAGCTCGTGACAATCATGGAGACTCCCTTTAGCTTACCCAGTAGCAGTGCCAGCTCCAGAGACATTTTAAAGAACTAGGTAAAGGAGCCAACTAGATTCAGGATGACACCCATCCAGATCTACAACGCGAAGATATTGCATAAGGCGTACCAATACTTTTTCATATTTGCATGTCAACTGTATATCCAACAAAGCTTGGAGTCCTTCCCATAGAGTTGGGTGATCGCACTAGACCAACTGGCGAGAGAGGGAAAACCATGTCACTAGTCCAACATGCTGGCTCATCAGTTGAAGGAATAGGTAAGAAAGGCCCTATAGTCACCTGAAGGTATGCAAGAAAAGTTCTACATGTCTGCCTACATATTAGATGCAATCTATGCCTGATAGGAGTTCCTGGGCTTGGAGTAGGCATGGCCACTAGCGGAGACTAATGTGAACACTTATTGTAATTTGTTGTCTGAGTGCAACTTCGAAGGACTTATCACACGACTATCAGATCATTTTGACACCCCAGTTTAGAAGATGATATTCGAATAAGATCCACCCTGCATGTCGAAGGAAGCAATGGAGGCACTCATAGACATTGCTGATTGGTATGCCTCACTGTACCACACCATCACATGGATGTTCAACACGGAGAGGCCTCCACATGTTCTACCGAAGTTTTCCTTAGACATACTCATCATGAAGGAAGTAGCATATCAGATCTCATTAGGATTGACAACTAGAAAACACCAGAAGAAGAAGGCACCTTGGCCTACTCTTCCGTTGTGGATTGGGTTATACTAGATCCAAAGTTTCAAACAAGTGGATTTTGAAGCAAACATATGAAGAAGTATCAATTTGACATTCGAAGTTACAATCCATATAACCCACATTGTCCTGTGAAAAATTATTGAATGAAAGTATAGTTCAACTGGATGCACGAGACATTTCATTGGGCAGAGGAGGACCCATGGAGATATTGCTATAGTTTCTCCAGACCCAATGAACAGGTTCACTTCGTTGTGGAGTGGGTAATGGAGCAATGTGAAGTAGCATCCCAGAGAGAACCAGCATGAGAAGAAGCAACAACAAGCAGAAGTAATCATACCAGTGCGCGACAAGGGTAAGAGGATGATTGTCGATCACATGGAGGAAGAGAAAAGCTACAAGTTCCAAGCCGATCCACTTGTGGAGAAAGAAACTTTGGCTATAGAGGAAAAGAGGCAACATCGTGACAAGCGAATCATGCAAAGGCGGAATGAGAAGAGAAGAATGGAGGAAACAAAGAAGGAGTTGCGTGAGATGGAGGACCAACTCCGGAAGGAATAAGAGCTACACAAACAGGAGACAGAAGTGCAACAACAACAAGTACAACAGGGGGTACAACATGTGTAAATAGATGAAACAATGCTTGTAGAGGTAGTGGACTTAACAGAATAGCTGGCATCAGGCAGACAGGGTGAACCATCACAGTAGCAAGAATTCACTCATGAGATAGAGTAAGCACTTCGAGAGTTGGATAGGATATGGAGCAATAGGAAATGGAACAAGACACTGACCTCATGCCTCACCACCAACATGTCGACTTTCCTGCTTCACCGCATCCTGAAGATGAGAAAGTATCAAGCAACCAAGAAGGCACTGAGATCCTTAGAGATCAGCTGAAAGGAGAGATGGACAACATCTCATTCGAAAAGTCTCAACAGAGAGTTGTGCAGTGTCATAGAGTGTCGACCCTAGATGATCACACATCCCCTGTGCAAGTTGAAGAATAAGTGATCATGCCTAACATGCGCAAACATCCAAAAACCTTGGCTGATGCTACTAGAGTGTATGTCGAAGCCACTAGCTCAAGTGTTTGCTTTATGATAGCTAAGAATGAACGAATGGGTAAGGAACAATAGACAACCAAGCAAGGAGGAGAGTTGGTGACAATGTCTTCCTGAACTAAATTGAAGAAGGTAATACTAGATGAAGTATTGTCCCTTGACATAGTTATGCAAGCGTTGTACTCCAAGTTTGGTATTGTGCATAAGGCAATCATCCATCTCAATGGATGGCAGCAACGATGTGCTAGAAGACCACGTATCTTGGAAAACTTGCATGTCGTTGTTGACTACATGCAAACATGGACAATGGGATAAAAGGGAGCCCCGCTTCACTTTTCTAAGATGATGAAGGCCAGTGTGGTTGAGTTTAAGGCACGTATCAAGAGTCAGATCCAAATCTTTGAAGAGCTCCTGTAGCTCATCACTAGTATACAAGCTTCCCATGCATGTGTATTCAAGAGTATGGATGTTGTGGTGCACGCAAAAGCAATCCCATATATTCAGACTCTCACCCAAGCAAAGACAAAGGCACAGGTCTGACTAGAGCTTTACTCGTACTTTGATGAGTTGATGTGGATTTCCACTAGCCTAGACTTGCCCACCAATGCAGACATCATGCACAAGTATGTTGCTAGTTTTGCCGCATTAAAGACAATGATGCACATGCTTTCAAATGAGTTGGATAGAGGACCTTGAGCAGAGTACCTAGATGCTATGGAGACAAGGGTTAGGTTCCAGAAAGATGTCACCTTGGAGCACATGGACACCATTGAAAACTACCGATCTTGGCATCAGTATGTTACTGTTGATCACTGTGAGGATGTTAAATAGTTGGATTTCGATGGTTGTCTATGTCATAGTAATGTCTAGCATGGCTTGCTCAAGCCATTTTGTCTCACATGGGTACATGTGCATTGTAATGTAACGTCTTGTCAAGTGTAAGTCAAGTGTCGATAGTTGGATGTCAGAGTCATAGAGTAGATGAAGAGTCATGAAGGGTAGATGAATTGTCACAAAATGGAATGTCAAGGGTCACCCCACCCTTTGCTATAAATAGTCCGTCATAACTAATTGTAAATGCGTTGTCTCAGCCAAGCTTCTGATAAGACTATCTTTGAGAGAGCTTGTATAGTATCGTAACGAGCCTTGGCTTCTGCACTGCGCATACCTAGTACATCTCTTTGGAGGAGCAAGTGGTTTTGGCTGTAACGTTCCGTTGTCGAAACTAGTGGTTGGAGATAGATTTATTGTATCACTGGAACTTACACTTCTTAGTATAACAAGAGCAACACATTTCATGCATATGTTGTATTGTGTTCTATGCTATCTACTTTACTCTAAATGATATATGTATTTGTTCACTTACGCATGCATGTATAGCTATGTATGTATGTATGTATGTATGAATCTTTCTGAAATGTGATGTTGGTTTAACCATCACTTTGGATTTCTAGCTAACTTGCCTTCCATGTTGTGATGCATATTTGCTCGTGTGTTCCCTTCTTAACTATGTGCTATCACAGGCTTCCAAGGGGTGTACTCATATCAACCACCGTGTGTTAGAACACCTCATGCACCTTGCTTGGCTCACTACAGCTATCACACCCTTGCTACCAACAGATTTATATTACTTGCCTCGATGCCAAATCATGGTCAAGGCATTACCGTACAACCCACTACAGGGACTCCTACACCAAACAGTCTGAGGTCTAATTGGGACTTCTTACCACGAAGATCCCCTGACATGTTGGCAGCACCAACATTGTAAAAAATATGTCAACTTCTATAAAGAATTTTTGACTCACAATTCTTCATTTGTGTTATGAGAAAATGAGTGAAGGAGCTCTGGAGAAAAATCCCAATTAGTCTTGATCCATCTAATTCATCAATATATTCAACCTTCAATCCTCGAGGTAACCTTCTAACTAATTTTTTGATAAGTTTTACTTCTTTTAAAATGTTTTTGTTGACAATTTGACCATGGGAATTTAGTTTAAAAATTAGTCTTTTCATACATGCGGGTTGGACATAGATGAACTGCGTATAGAAAAACTCTACATGTGACTGTGTGAATACCAAACCTGTATGTGCATGAATTCAAAATTTCAAACATGGTTTTTAATTATCCAAAACACTTTTTTTTTGTAGAATTTCAATTACTTGGTGAGAAATAGAGCATAGTGTGATTGATAACAAAGTGATGGAAGGCCCAAATGCATTATATGCGTTATGAGGATGTGGAATATTGAAAATTTTCAAAATTCCAAATATGAAGTCAAATACTAGATTGCTTCAGATGTTGATCCACTATTGGGATCTAGAAGAAGATGATTTTATTATTGACCAAATGCCTTTGAGGATAGAAATAGAGGATATATATTTCATCACTATTCTTTCCCATAGAGATGAGAGGGTCAACTCAATAGGAAGAACAAGAGGTAGCCTCAATGTGGAGGACTACGTATGCATCTACTACCCAGGAAACACCAACAAGGTTGGAACCTAGATTCCAATCAAACATGTAGAGAACCTAGCCATGAGAATCCTTGTTTTTACCATTGATAGAGTGAATGGTTAAGCTTCTCTACATTAGGGTTCTCGACTTTGATGAGTCTTGCAGTGGATTGTCTCATGATAGTTTTTTATTGGTGCACACCCCTCTTAGCCAATATGAAAAAGCAACTTACATCTATCTGAAATGGTTAAGCAAAGAACTTTGGATATGGAACCATCTTGTGTTCCTTTTTCTTTGAGATAGTACTAGGGCTTCGGCCCAAGGTATTATCCACCATTAACAACCCAAGGGATCCATGAATGGATAGATGGGTTGATCAAATGAAAAGACTGGGGGGTGGTGAGGTTGCTAAAAGCACATTTGATGACGACTTCTTCTCCTGGTGGGAGACAAAATTCATAGGAGTTGAGGACTACCCATATGCTGGCATGGACTTTAGATGAGATGCATATCTAGTTTTTCCACTGGATGTAGTGTGGGAAACCATAGGTACAAATATTTTTAATCTTTTAGTTTTTATGTATAAATGAACTAAAAATATTTTTAATGCAACAAATAATTATAGAATTATTTTGATCATGACACAGATGTTGGACCAATAAGACCTGAGGGTCTACCTCAACACAGATGTTGCAGAAGAGACACAGAAGGAGCCACAATAGAGACTGAGAGGACCCTCCATGCTGTCCAGAGAAACTTGGTGATGTTGACTCACTAGGTACTTATGGTTGCTATAAAAGATGTTCTAGTGGATATGAAAAGATATGTGGTAGGAGTGCCATGCGATTGGGTGCGAATATTATGATGGGTGGGAAATCCCATCATTTTCATCCATACTGCTCACCTAGAGCAGGACCCATAGATGGATGATGAGATCTTTTTAGAAATGATTATAGGCATAAGCCCTAATATTGTAGGACATTTTTGTCCCAATTTTATATATTATTTTGAACATAAAACTCTATCTATGTACTGACATTTACCATTATGATCATATATATACATATGACTCTTCGATTATTTTTGATCTTTAATGTGATGAATGATTTATGTGCCAGTCTAATGCTTTATTAGTGATAGAATCTGCAAATGAATTTTTGGATCGTGGAATATGAATAAATGTGATATAAATAAATGATCTTTGTAATAAACACACTCTCAAAAATTTCCAATATAAATAAGGATATCTCGCAGGATAGATGTTATTTAATTGAGATACCACCAATTGTGAATCCAAGTAAACTACTAATGAATTGATACCAAGAGATATTTCCTCAGATAGTAAATTAATGAAAATAGTATATTCGACAACATTATTTGAAGCAGGACCAACACATACACCTCTTGAAACCAACAACTGGTCAGATGGATAATAAATCACTAAGCCACAGAAGCAAGGTTTCGTGTGTGTCTACTAGCACCATCAGTGAACCATAGATATATCAAATCGTCCATCAATACCTACAAAAGCAAAAGAAATATCTACATCACAATGAAATCGATAGATAAATATGCACAAATATACAATATTTACAATCAAGCCAGTGTTAGGCTGAAGCCTAAGCGAAACACATTTCAAGATAAAGCCCATTTTTGGGCTCCGCCAACCTGTTTCCCTCAAAATCAATTAACTCATAAGCTCCAATTTTCAAAACCTTTTTTACAATGAAGAGACCGTACTACATAGATTTAAACTTGGCTTCCCCCAAGGCATCTTTGTCTTGGTCATAGACTAGGATAAGGTTGCCTTTAGAGAAAACTCTAGCACAAACATCCTTGTCATATTGAGTTTTTACTCTCTTTTTATGAGCTTCGTTGATTATCACTAGTATAAAATGATAATTTAGTGACTAGGTTACTAAAGAAGTTATTCACCATAGCTTTTCCAAGTGAAATACTACCAAAAATGAGCAATCTTAAGTGACCGAACTAAAAACAACTAACATAAATCACTAATTTAGTTGCCGGTTAAAATATGTGACTAGCTAATAGGTAATACAAGTAAAAATGACTAACATGAATGGTTAATCTAGTCTAAGAACAAAAATACAACTACCTAAAAGGTACTACAATAATATGAATTATTTTTTTATGTTAGTCATCTTAATTGTGTCAAGCAATCTAAACTTACAAGTGATAGGGGATTGAAAGGCTCTTAATGATTGGTTAAAATGTTATACTTCCTTAAACAATTCTTCATCCTCACATGGTGTATAGGTGAGCCAACTTTGCATTATTTGTCTCTAATAATTTGTAATTTTAAAAATATATTTAAAAAAAAAAAAAAAATATTTTATGTATTTTTTAAAAATATATTCATTGAATCTAATTGGGTCTAGTTCTAATTTCAAATTAATTTGAAGAGCAATTTTAATTTTTAAGACTATAATATCAAATTAAAACTACATTAATTTCGTATTAACTGACCTAGATCCATCTTAGCCCCAAATTGATCAAGCACTGAGAGGGATCCAATCTCTTGAGGGGCAAACATTCTTTCCTAGTGCAAAACTTAAGGAAATGTTTGCACCTTGAGAGATATGATCCCTTTCGAAACTTGATAGTTGTAGGGTTAATATGGCTTTAGGTTGGTTATATAATACTATATAATATCTATATTTGTATTTGTGTCTCTTTGTTATTCCCTCTCTTTAGATCACCTCCCAAACATACACACACTCTCTCTCCCTCTCTTCCCTTTCTCTCCCTCTTTATGTATATCCTTCTCTCTATTCCCTCCCACTCTCCTCTATCCCTCACTCTCTCTCCATGATTCACTTTTCACCCCCTCTCTCTCTCTCCACCTTTGCCCTCTATTTTTTTATTGTACCCTCCCTCTCCTGCCCCCTCCAATTCCATCTCTCTCTTCTCATATCTATATACCTCCTCTATATCCCTTATCTCCCACCTCCCTCTATCTCTCCCCGCAAATTACTCTCCCTCTCTCTCTCCCTTCCTTCCAACTTTATCTCTATCTCCCCCCATCCCTGTCCTTCTTCATCTCTATGTCTCCATCTCTCTCCCTTCCCCTTCTCCCTATCTCTATCCTCTCCTCGTCTTTCTCTTCCTCCTCTCCTCTCTCCCTCACTCTGTCTCCATCTATCCCTTCTATATCCTCTCTCTCTCCACCACTATCTCTCTATGTCTTTGTTCTTTCCTCCCTCACTCTCTCTCCATATATCCCTTCTCTCCCCTCTCTCTCTCCATCACTATCTCTCTATGTCTCTTTTCTTTCCTCCCTCTCTCTCCCACTCCAACTCCTTTCTCTGTCCCTCTCCCCTCCCGCTCCCTCTCTCCCACCTCACTCTCCCCCTCAATCACTCTCTCTTTCTCTCTCTCTCTCTACCCTCCAACTTTTTCACTATCTCCTCCATGTCTCCGCCCCCTCCCCAACTCTATATTAAATTTGATCGCATTGTATTGTTTTTAAGAAATTATCTAAATTAAAAAAACTTAATTGGTTTTAAAATATTAAACCTATATTTTGGATCATTCTTGTCGAAGAAAATAAAATAATGAAAAATTTAAGAAATCA
>APFE030542857.1:45770-77772 GCA_000404065.3 Pinus taeda | reverse complement strand
GTAGTATTGATAAGCCATGATATTGGCCTATTTTATTGTAACGAATCCTATTCACAAGTTAATAACAAAATCAAAATATAACAAGTTGATTTTATTTTTATTTTTATTAATTTATTTTATATTATTATGATGCATATTTAATGTTTAATTCATGCCCATACATTTTTAACTTCTTCTTCTATTTTAATTTAGTGTCTTACACAAAAATAACAAACTCGTATTAAAATAAATATTTTGACCCATTCATTTTTATATATTTATTTTAATATATAAATATTTCTTTTATTTTTTCCATTGTAAATATTTCTTTTCGTTTTCATTTCAAGTTTAGCCCTGGCTTCAAATAAAATATTCAAAAATTACAACATCACATTGTAGCATTGCATTTTTCTCTTCCTTTTTGATCTCTGTTTGGAAATTCCAGAAGAAAGAAGACCATCAACGTGATCTATGGATTTCATGGAATTCAAACTCGATGGAGTTTGCATGGGAAACACCTTAGGAGAGAATCAACGATTAGATGGAGGAAGGGCAAGGTCATTCGACGTGGAGATTTTGGTGATTTGTACATGGGTATGAATTTGGACTTTGGAGAGTTCTTCTCTTTCACTAAAGATGATTTTTGTTTTAATGGGTAAAGAATTTCGAGGGTTTATATGATCAAAGCATAAATTTCATCTAGACTTGAGCGTTTAATGATTATTATAATGCAGATCTTGATTGTGGCCAATAATTCATCAAATGACAATGCACAAGTAAGAATTTTGCATATCCTTATTGTATAAAGGGTTTAATGATTATGATATTGCAAATGTTGATTGTAGCCAACAATTCATTAAAAGACAATGGACAAGTGAGCATTTTTCATGTCCTTATTTTATAGATTAGTTTGCTCCTCCCTAACTTTTCTAGGGTCATAATGCATAAAATTTTATTTTTTCTTTTCACAATTTTTTTAATGGTTTATTGTTTTGTAATGGACTCTACCATGCCCAAATTCAAAGGGCTCGAGTGATGCATGAAAATTTTCTTGTAGGATGCAAATACTAGACCTTCCTCAAACTTTGTTACATGAAATTAAAATTTCTTGTAATCATGAAGATAAAATATTTTTTGTTTCTTCCTTAGATTATGATCTCAATGCCTATAGTTTTAAACCATATTACTATATTTTAAGTAGAATATACTTAGATCCATTAAACCTTACAACCTTCCAAATCTTAGGTTAATTTTAGCTAAAAAGAAGGAACCTAAATGCATTTTTCAATTTAGATGCAATGCTTACAAACAATGATTAAAAATGGAAGAACCCAAATGGTATGATAGCTTTTACCCACCCATCAATTTCCAATACCTTTGATATTATTCTGAACCTAAATAGAGAGAGTAGAAGAAGAAGATGAGCGTAGATGAGGTGGACCTTGACCTGCTTGATACTTTTCAAAAGTTGTGCATGCCTTTGACTATAAGAAGATATTGAGAAACATTATTGTAGATGTTGTTTTTTATAGTGTTTTCATTGCTACCATGCATAGGTAGACTCTATAGGTAATTGAAATTATCTTTTGTTTGTTATAAGAGGTACGTTGGGAGTATCTTGATCTAGTTAGCAAGTAGCTTGGCAGGTTTGTTCCTCCCACTGATAACTATTATGCTACATTGTATTTTTTTTTTAGTGATAGCTCCTTCTATTAAATCCCTAGGCACACATTGTCACCCATGGAAATATCCACTTATTTCAGCATGAATGAGATGGAGACTAGGCAGTTTGAGAGGGAATTCTTATTGTTGTAGATGATAGGAGTTATGTGAGATGAGAGGAGTTATGTGACATATATTGAAGGATGCACTACACCATTTGATGACACCAATCATCTCCATGCCACAGTAGTGGATCTCTATTGCACCGAGGGAGAAACGATAAATTATTCCACTGTAAAGAATCGGTATGTCACGGATGAGGAATGTAGACGTGGGATTTATAATTTTATTATGAAAAGAGGTATTTGTGATGGAGACAAATCAAGGATTTCGTGAACCTTAGTAGAGACTCGTTTGACATGTTAGAATATTATATATATTACGGAGCAATGGAACACATAAAATATTGTAGAAATATAAACACAGAAAACGCACAAAACAAGAGAGACACAGATATACGTGGTTCACCCAGTTTGGGCTACGTCCACCTCGAACAACCAGTTCTTCCTTTCTATTATCCAGCAAAATGAAGAGACACAACCTACAACAAATCCGTTGTAATATCCTCTGTCTTCTCTCACAGTCTCACCTCTCTGTTTCTCGCTCACACATAATACACATCTATATCTCACAACCTCAAATACAATGCCCTCATACAAAGAGAAGGGTTTCCTTCTAGGGCAAAAAAACCCTATACTAAACATAAGTTCTACCATTAGATCATCTGCCTAATGAACAACCCATATTGACTAGAAATTACTATACTTTTACAAGGCAATTTTACAGCTGTTTTTAGCTTCCGGGGTGCTACCCCCGAAACCCCCCGCCAGGGGGGGCTCCCAAAGGTCATAGCCGCCCCCCCTAGACCCCCCCTGTAGCAAATATTTTACGGGCGGCGTTTCTGCCCCCATTTTGAACTGGGGTCCAATGTTGTGGTATTTTTGAATATAGAAGATAATTAGGCTCCACACCCAACATGACAATCACTTGGGAATACTCAAGAATTATTTTGAAAGGTGATGATGCTATTGGAGAGCTCTACTCTATTGCCTTGAAAAATAACTATCAATATGGGGGGGCAAAGATGATCCATATAGGGAAGAATTGCAGGAGTAGGATTGTTTCTAAAATTATATCTATATGCAAGTTAAGGAACTACTATAGAGGATTAGTCTAGGTGCAAGAAAATTCTCATAATACAAGGGATTTTTCATAGTGTGTTCTGATGCTCATCATTGACCAGGAAACTTCAAATACTTATCGTTACATTTAGGTACAATTTGACTTGCATTCTAAAGCTTCTAATTTCATTTATTGATTGTCCTTGTTGTGTCCTTTTCTCTCTTAATTTCATTGTGGTAGGATTGGAATGGGTTAAAAAATAAAGCATATCATTGAGTAAAATAGATACCCACATGCCACTACATGTAGGTTTGCATACTCTCAGTTTTTTATACAATTATACATGAGAAATATGATGTGTACAAAACTAAAAATCCTAGCAGGCATGATGAATCGAGTCTTAGGATGGAAACTGAAACCAATAATCATAAAATAGCAATAAATTTGTGACAGAGAGTAAAAAACATAATAAAATAGTCTATGCTAACATTGTCTATTTAGTGCAAGATACTACTAATATTTCATAATTTTTATAGATGGTGGATGTCATGAAGATGTCGTCAAGCAGTTACTGACTTGAAGATAAGATGCTCAGTGCAACTATTTACTTTAAATAGGCTAAATTTAAGTAATTAAAACAAGTTTGAAAATCACTAGAAACACCACCCCCACATCATTTTATTTTGTACAACATAATATTGAATAAAATTATGAGAATTTCCATTTAAATTGACCGTACATGAAATACCAAACAAGGTTGATGGTTTTAAAAGCTATATATGTCATTAAATATAAGATATGACAAGGATGGATCATAATTTTAAAGGCTATATCCATCATGAACAATAAGATAAGAGTTAATGAGATGAGAAAAAGTTTTTATTGGTATAATAGGTAAATGTCATATTACATAAAACTCATGCATATTGTATCTTATTGTGCATATGTTAATTGTATAACTTCAATTTGGGTAATTTTTTACATTTAAATTGTCAAATACGTAGAAGTTACATTACACTAGCTTAAATCCACACACATAAAATATTAGAGATATGGCAAGGGAATGAGTAATCATTTTCACACTGGTTTAAAATTTCCCCTTGGTTGGTGAAGGACCAATTCAATGCTACTTTCACGTATCTATATCTACCCTGACGTAACTATAATATTCCAACTCCATTTTTTATATAGAAGTTACATTTCATGTAGTTATAGAAGTTACATTTAAGTGTTTTAGATAGAAGTTACATTTTACATACCTATATCTACCATTACATAAATATAATATTCCAACTCCATTTTTTCACGCTTTTCAACATTTGAAAGATTTGTATATTTTAGTGTGATTATGCAATTAAATAGTTGATATTGTTTAAAACATCTCCTATTTGTAGCATTTTGAATTTGTAAGTGGGATCATGGGTAGTTTTTTGTTACTATCATATATCATGTTTTAAGTGGATGGTGTTTTATAATTCACCCAAGGGACTTTAGGACCAACCTTGAATTTCTCGTTTGTTTCCATTATACATCTAATATTTGCAACCTTTTCCAAGTGAAGAACCCAATAGCCCATGTTGAACATGATGAAAGTACCTCAAAAATTGTGGAATATTAGATATTTTATTTCTGGAGGGGGATAGATCTAGAGAAGGAAACAAAACCTATCACAAGTGACTTTTTTTGGGTTGTATTTAATGAAATCCCACTAGAATTTGCTACTAAAGTAAATCAATTGATGAATTTGAAGCTTGAAGGCAATGTTGAATAGGTGTTGCAAGGTATCTCTATAACACTATATGTTGCCTTGAAGGGGGTTTGACCCAGGTTTAGCGTTAGTTAGTCAAAAAAATCTCTACACTAATAGCCCTTTCGACATCAACCCGCAGAGTGTGGACTGAAGTCTCACTCGAAGCGGTATGGGGGCATGCTGGAACCATGTTTCTGCATCCTTGAGATGGTTTTGATGTTGGTTTATTCTAGCTATACCTACCTTCGCACAGGTGGCTTTTCTCTATGCTCTATCCTTCATTACCTTTGCGAAGTGTTAGAATCGGCTTTCACACAGCCCTAAATAGGGGCTGCAGTCATTTCGCACTGCTAGAGCACTGATCTACGTTGTCTCTCAAACTAGGTTAAGTATCTTACTTATCTTATTATCATATCTTAGTTAGATTTGCGTAAACAAATGTTCTTACTTGCGTTCACTTATCCATTCTTTGAAATCTGTGTTCATATAAGCGTTAGAAGTGAAATTCATACCCAATATGACAGATGCATAAACAGGGAATAAATACGTAGAATGATAAAAAAATTATCTTTATTAATGATTTTCAATGGTTGAAGACTTGACTCGCCCTGTGCACCCAACTGGAGGGGTCCGCACACTCATTTGCGGACTACTAGGCCTCTACACACTTATTTGTACAACCTCTACCTACACTACAACCCAAACTAGACTTTCAGTTCAAAACTATCTCACATACATCTTCATTGCTTAGACATTGTGCCTTTAACTACTTAGAGCTTAGCTCTATTTATACGATCCCATGGTTCATGGACCATGGGTAGATCTTCTACAGTCAACATTACATTATCAAAATAAGGGTTGACAACCCTCTGACTCTTTAATAACTACGTGCTTCGTGCCCATAAAATGCGGAGTCTTTACATTGGAATTAAAAAAATGGACCAAAATTTGGGCTCTAAGCCCCAAAAATACCCTTGGGGAATCCCATGCCCAACAGGCCCCCAACAAAAACATTGTGACTCACCCTCGAGTCACTCTGTAAGTGCGGAGATCTTTTCACTAAGACCTCCCAGCATTGTTTGAATCCCTACAACTTTGGCAGTGCACTAAGCGGACACCTTCTGGACTTCTTCCACTTCCACAATTCCCTGCGTGGCTTCCTCGGCTATCACTACTACTGTGTCCATGGCTTCTTTGGGTGCTAACATAACACTACTCCATAGTTCCTTCAGTGTCTCTGGTACTTACTCAAACAACGATTTCCCTTTTAGAGTCTTGAATAAGTCTCGGTTGATGAATACTTGAGCGTGCAACAACTCAGTTCTCAAATTGCCAAGTGTTTTTTGTTGGATAGCTACTTGTAATTTATAGGACCTTTTGAATTTGAATTTGACCGTTGCCCTCACATATCCATTAATGCTAGATTGACGGCAGATTTCAAAGAATCTAACACATAAAGTTCACCTTGAATGCCTATCGCTCACTCCATTTGGCCTCAAACCAACCATCAAATCGTAAATAGTGACTTTAACAGTCACTTTCCAATAGAATTGTGCACTAGTGTAGTTGTCTTCACGCAGTCGTGGACCTTGTGACACTTTGCTACTGCGCGCAGTCTTGACATCGCCTAGTCTTCGGGTAGAGTAGTTTATAGTCCTACGCCTCCTTTCAGCTGCCTGGAGTGCTAAGACTGTGCCACTTTCATATAGTCACATTGTCAGATCACTAATGTATGGATTCAAGTGACTTCCATTCACCTTTCCTGGGAAGGGTTCTCCATTTAACTTGACCAGTTGTATCGCACCTCCATCGATAGTCTCCTTAATAAGATATGGCCATAACCAGTGCATCTTGAAATTTTAGGGCAATTTATCAAACTTACTATCATACAACAGAACAAGATCATTTACCTTGAATGTGCACAGCTTGATATGTAAGTTGTGCCATGCCTTTTAATGCTGCTTTTGGACCTGTTGGTGAAATATAGCCAAAAATAATTCTTCTTCAAGCTCATCCAACTATGCGAGCCTCTCCTCGATGCCTTTGCAATCCATCACACCTATGAGCCCTACTATTCCCAAACTGGGCATGATGTATTCCATAGGAATTACAGCTTCCACTCCATAGAGAAGCCTAGAAGGTGTCTGTCACATCATTTTCTTGCATGTCGTTTGATAAGCCCATAACACTAGAGGTATGCATACATCCGAATCACTTCGTTGCTTATTGCATACATTGGTTAATGTGTTTTCAAGCACTTCATTGAATTCCTCAACTGTACCGTTCGCTTGTGGGTGATAAGGTGTGATCTTTTGATGGTATGCCTGAAATTCCTCTATCAATGCGCTGATTGTCTCATTCAGGAAGTGTGTATCGTGATCTCTCATCAAGATTTGCAGACATCCAAATCGCGTTAGTACGTGTTCAAATAGAAACTTTACAGTAGTTGCACCCATGCAATCCTTCACCAGCTGCTCTTCTACCCAATGAGTCAAATACTTCATTGCAGTGATAATATACCTCACACTTGTCTTTCCTTGAAGTTTAATAGGTCCTACAAAATATATTGCCCACTTTTCGAAGGGTTGCAACATCATTTGTGGATTCAAAGGCATTTCATCCCTCCGCAATGGCCTTCATGTCCGCTGACATACATCACATGCCTTTCAATATGCTTTTGCATCTTAATGAAGGGTTGGCCACCACAACTCTCATGCTCTCATGTAATCCATCCATCTATGGTGGGATTCACCCGGTCTTGGTCTTGCCCTGTTATCTTGTAGATGCAACCCAGATCATCATCACTCTCATAGTTGCGGACTGGTTTCGTATAGCACGATCCTTCGACAGGATCTAGGGGTACTATTATGCGCAATGACTTCTTCTCAAATATCATCTTCCACTTCTTCAGATTAATTACCCACTCATATCAGTGGTCGAGTCAATCCTGAGGAGTGTGGATTAGGGATTGTAATCATCAACAATCTCTATCACTTCAAAATCTACTAGAGCGCTTTTTCCCTCAATATCCACAGTTATTCCCTGCAATCACCCCATGGGTATGGTTTTTTGCTAATTCACCATTCTCAGCTAAATTGGAGACCATTGTAGCACAAGTATTCCCATTCACTCCCATGTATGTTTCAGTAGAACATTCACATCTAATCCCAAATCTAGAATGACTTGATCCATCTTGTATTCTCCGATCTGCGAGGTGAGTCTCATTTCATGCGCCATCCTTATTTTATGTTTTCCAATCTTCCAGACTATGCGCGGTTCTCTTGGCATGGTCCTAGAACATCTATTGATGAGTTCCTACAACACTTTCACAGCCTTAATGTCACACAGTAACTTCATATAGGTTTCCAGGAAAGTTGTGAGCATGGAGGGATCCATTTCTGGCTGAGGCTGATCTTTTCTTCCTCAAGTGGAGGCCTCAACGAAGCTCTTCTTAGCTTCCATGAAGGTTTCTCGAGCACGCTCCAAATCAAAATTAGCTTCTTTCATAAGGGCTTTGCAAACCCAGGTACTGTCTTTCAGTTGTTTCCCCTTTCATCTCCCATTACAATTCCACTTTAGAGCACTATATTTACATTTAGATCTCCCTCACGTGGCTTATGCCTCATCATCTGTAGGTTTTGAGTCGGGGGAGGTGGTACCTATCCTTTGTCATGGATCTTAGCTATCAGCATAGGACAATATTTTGTCTCATAATCAAAGAATGTGCAATATTGGCATGACAGGCGCATTGGATTAGTGCAATCATGGGCATAATGTCCTGGCCCTCTGCAATTGTAGCAAATCAACTGTCTGTGACCTCTACTAGGTCCTCCTCCACCTCGACCTCCTCCCCGCCCTTGAAATCCTATTTGTGCCATTCCTGCATTCTGGTCAAGGGGCCGTGTTTTGGCCTGAACTCTGTAGGTGGGAATTCTATCCATCATCAATTCATTACTCCTACAGGTATGCTCATCATGTCCCACTGATGTACAAAATTTATAGCACAACTATTGCAGAGTTCGAGTATACTTCTGTAACAAGTGGTAGTTATCTGTCACATGCTTTCTAGCTACTTGACAGATAGTGCACCATAAAGTATGTGCCACGCTAGGTCCTGCTTGAGCTTGCGGCCTTAGAGGCATCAGTCCTCCTCTTCCAAGGTAATTTGTAAAGACCGGGAAGTGGTCTTTGTCATGACCTTGACACTTGCATTTCACGCACCATACTTCTTTGTGTCGTTATGGTCAAAATTGTCCTATATTGCTTCAAGTTTTGCATCTCAAGGCAAAGATTCTTCAGCTGTGCATGAATCTACTGAACTCCCAGATTAGGATTTTGCATCAGGGCCTCATGTAGTCTCATGGAAATCTCTAGGGCCTCTGCCTGAGTTGTTATCTTCCGCTGTGATAGCGCACTCCTTAAGTGTGGTAGTAGCGAAGCTACAAACCACTGGCAATGTTGTCCATCCATTAGATTCATGTTTTCTTCACAAATCGTACATTTTAGCCTTTGATCTAGTTCCCAAGGCATATCACCTGGTAGCATCATGATCTCTTTGAATCCACCAATCGACCATGCTTTAGATTTAGTCCTACTAAATTCTCTATTCAGTGTTGCTTCGATGTCCACTACTCTCGCATTTAGGTTATCATTGGAGTACTTAATATACCAGGTTAGCGCGGGATCTTGTAGGGTGCTAACCAATGTTACTTTATTTATATGGTCATCTGTAACACCTTGAGCTTCCCATACATCCTTCACTACAAACCAAAATTGGTTTGGATACTCATTTCCCAAGCCTTTGAACAAAGGAAACCTCATTGTGTTCGCCATACTAAATCGTGGTGGCGGTGGAAGTGGTACAAGTGAAGATGGAGGTGATGGCATTGAAGCTTGTGGTGGTGTCGGTGGAGGTGGTATTCACAGAAATCCTTGCCTTATAAGATGAATAGTTCTTCACGGAGAGACCTTCACGATCCCTTCCTTGTCCCCTCATGGAGGTGAGATCAAGGGTGCTTTGGACCCTTATTTCCTTTGTTTCTTTAAATTCTTCTGCTTTGCATAGACCCGAACATCAAGGTAAATACATAACCCATTTTTCATACAACCACATTTTAATCCATCTATTATGAGATTTTATGTACTTACCTCATGGTCCTTTGAGAAAGTGTCGCTCTGCCTTTCTATAGCTGACTAAGGTGTCAACCACGAACTTAGTAACAAATCCTCCTATAATGCGATCGAGCCAATGATTGATGGCACACGCGATCTTATCCTCTGATGCTTCCAATATTCACACTAGATTCAGGGTCCACACAATAGGACCGTCAAGTTTCCACCTTGCTCTGCTATCTTCGTGATCTAGTTGTATAGCTTAGTAGGGAAGGACGTGAAAAATATTTCGTGGATATCGATATAAAGGTAGCTATCTAACCATTGCTCTTTTGACAGTCGCAGGTTTCTGTTTTCCTCTACTGCAAACTTGTGAATTCGTTTGTCAAACCAGCCTTCGATTTCTTTCTTAGTTGGATTCCAACACTACAACATCACACATATATTATGTAGATTTGGGTCCTAGCAAAGAAACCATTTGTTGGCTTGAAGGGGGCCTGACCTAGGTTCAACATTAGTTAACCAAATAAATCCCTACACTACTAGCCCTTTTGGCATCAGCCCATGGAGCGTGGACTAAAGTCTCCGCTAAAGCAGTGTGGGGGGATGTTGGAACCAAGTTTCCACACCCTTAAGATGATTGTGTTTTAAGCTTATTCCAAATATACATGCCTTCGTGCAGATGGCTTCTCTCTCTGCTCTATCCTTTAGTACCTTCGCGAAGTGTTACAATTGGCTTTCACGCAACCCTAACTAGGGGTTTCAGTCCTTTCACACTGCTAGAGCAACAATCTGCTCTGTCTCTCAAACTAGGTTAAGTATCTTACTTGTCTTATTAGTAGATCTTATTTAGCTTCACATAAATAGATGTTCTTACTTGCGTTCACTTAACCAATGTATTTATACACATTCATGCATCATATAAGCATTAGAAGTGAAATTCATAGCCAATATAAGAGATGCATAAAAAGGAAATAAATACGCAAAATGATAGAAAACTTCTCTTTATTAATGATTCTCGATGGTTACAACTTGACTGGCCCTACACACTCAGCAGCAGGGGTCTACATACTCAGCTGCGAACTACTAGGGCTCTGCGCACTTAGCTACAGAGCCTCTACCTACGGTACTACCCAAAACTAGACTTACACTTCAGAGCTATCTCACATACATATTCATTGCTTAGACATTATGTCTCTAACTACTTAGAGCTTAGCTCCATTTATACAATCCCATGGTCTGTGGACCATGGGTAGACCTTCTATAGCTGACATTACATTATCAAAATAAGGATGGGCAACCCTATGACTCTTTAACAACTACATGCACTGCGCCCATAAAATGCATAGTCTTTACATTGGAATTACAAAATTGAACCAAAATCTAGGCTCTAAGCCCTAAAACTGCCCTTGACAGATCCCACGCCCAACAGACCCCCATCAGAAATATCATCACTCACCCTTGAGTCACTCTGTAGGTGCGAAGCTCTTTCCGTGAAGACCTCCGAGCTCTGTTTGAATCCCTGCAACTTCGGCAGCGCACTAAGCGGACACCTGCTGGACTTCTTCCACTTCCACAACTTCCTACACGGCTTCCTCAGTTATCAATACTACTGTGTCCATGGCCTCTTTAGGTGCTGACATAGCACTACTCCACAGTTCCTTTAATGTCTCAGGTACTTGCTGAAACAACAAATTCGCTTTAAGAGTCTCGAATAAGTCTCGGTTGATGAATTCTTGAGCATGCAACAACTCAATTCTAAAATTGCGAAGTGTTGTTTGCTAGACAACCACTTGTAATTTATAGCATCTTTTGAATTTGAATTTGACTATTCCCCCTGCATTTGGTCCATTAATGCTAGATTGGTGATAGATTTCGAAGAATCCTACACATAAAGTTCACCTTAAATTCCTTCCGCCCGCTCCATCTGGCCTCAAACCAGCCATCAGATCATGAATAGTGACTTTAATGGTCACTTTCCAGGAGAATTGCACGCAAGCAGATTTGTCTTTGTGCTGTCGCAGACCCTGTGACACTTTGCTACTACGCGCAGTCAAACATTGTGCAGTTCCTAGGTAAAGTAGTTTATATTCCTGCACCTCCTTTCAGCTACCTAGAGCACTAAGACTTTGCCACTTTCATATGGTAACATCACTGAATCACCAGTGTATGGCTTCAAGCGACTGCCATTCACCTTTCTTGGGAAGGGTTCTCCATTTAACTTGACCAGTTGTACCGCGCCTCCATCGGTAATTTCCTTAATAAGATACGACCCTAACCACTGCATCTTGAACTTTTCAAGGAATTTATCAAACTTACTATCATACAATAGAACAAGATCGTTTACCTTGAATGTTAGTAGCTTGATATGTTGGTCGTGCCATGCCTTTTCATGCTGCTTTTGGACCTGCTAGTGAAATCTAGCCAAAAATCATTCTTCTTCAAGCTCATCCAACTATGCGAGCCTCTCCTCCAACGCTTTATGATCCATCACACCTGTGAGTGCTACTATGTGTAGACTAGGCATGATGTGTTTCATAGGCATTATGACTTCCACTCCATAGACAAGCCTAAAAGGTGTCTGTCCCATTAATTTCTTACATGTCATCTGATAAGCCCATAACATTGGAGGTATGTGTAGGTCCCAATCACTTCACTACTTATTACATACCTTGGTCAGCATGTTTTCAAGCACTTTGTTGAATTCTTCCATTGTCCCATTAGCCTGTGGGTGATAAGGTGTGCTCTTTTGATGGTACGCCTAAAATTCCTCTGTTAATGCACTGATCGTCTCATTTAGGAATTGTGTACAGTCATCTCTCATCAAAATCTTCAGACATCCAAATTGCATCAATACGTGTTCAAATAGAAACTTCACAGCAGTTGCACCGATGCAATCCTTCACTGGCTATGCTTCTACCCAACAAGTAAAATACTTCATCGCAGTCATAATATACCTCGCGCTTGCCTTCCCTTGAACTTCAATAGGTCGTACAAATTCTATTGCCCACTTTTCGAAAGGTTGCGATGTCATTTGTGGATTCAAAGGCATTTCATCCCTCTGTGATGGCTTTCATGTCTGCTGACATACATCACATGCTTTGCAATATGCTTTTGAATCCTGATGAAGGGTTGGCCACCACAACTCTCGTGCTCCCATGTAATCCATCCATCCATAGTGGGATTCACCTAGTCTTCGTCTCACCTTGTTATCTTGTAGATGTAGTCGAGATCATCATCACTCTCATAGTCGCGGAATGGTTTCGTATAGCACAATCCTTCGGCAAGATCCAGGGGTACTATTATGCGCAATTACTTCTTCTCAAAGATCATCTTCTGCTTCTTCAGATTAATCACCCCATTCATATCAGTGGCTGAGTCAATTCCCAGGAGCATAGGGTAGGGATTGTTATCATCAGCAATCTCTATCACTTCAAAATATACTAGCGTGCTCGCTCCCCAATATCCACAGTTATTTCCTGCAATCACCAGATGGGTATGATTTTATGCTAATTCGCCATTCTCAACTGAATCAGAGACCATTGCAGTGTAGGTCTACCCATTCGCTCTCATGTCTGTTTTGGTAGAACATTCACATTTAATCCTAAATCTAGAATGACTTGATCCATCCTGTATTCTTTGATCTGTGCAGTGAGTCTCATTTCACGCCCTGTCCTTATTTTATGTTTTCCGATCTTCCTGACTATGCATGGTTCTCCTAGCACGATACCAACACATATGTTGATGAGTTCCTGTAACCCTTTCATAGCCTTAGTGTCACACAGTAACTTCATAAAGGTTTCTAGGAAAGTTGTGAGCAAGGAGGGATCCATTTCTGGTTGAGGTTGTTGTTTGCTTCGTCAAGTGGAGGCCTCAGTGAAGCTATTCTTAGCCTCCATGAAGGTTTCTCGAGCGCTCTCCAAATCAAACTGAGCTTCTTTCGTAAGGGATTTACAAACCCAGGTACTATCTTTCAACTATTTCCCCTTGTCATCTCCCATTGCAATTCCACTTCGGAGCACTATATTTATGTTCAGATCTTCCTCGTGTGGCTCAAATCTCATCATTTGCAAGTTCTCAGTCGGGGGAGGTGGTAGCGATCCTTTTTCATGAATCTTAGCTATCAGCGTAGGACAACATTTTGCGTCATGATCAAACAACATGCAATACTTGCACGATGGGCACATTGGATTAGTGCAATCGTGGGCATAGTGTCCTGGCCCTCCGTAATTGTATAAAATCAACTATCCGCGACCTCTACTAGGTCCTCCTCTGCCTCAACCTCTTCCATGCCCCTAAAATCCTATATGTTCCATTCCTGCATTTTGGTCAAGGGGCCATGTTTTGGCCTGAACTCTATAGGCCGGCATTCTATCCATCATCAATTCATAGCTCCTACAAGTATGCTCATGATGTCCCACCGATGTACAAAATTTATAGCACAACTATTGCGGATTTTTCGTATACTTTTGTAACAATTGTAAGTTATCTGTGGCATGCTTTCTGTCTATTTGATAGATAGCGCACCATAAAGTAGGCACCGCGCTAGGTCCCGCTTGAACTTCTAGCCTTAGAGGCATTGGTCCTCCTCCTGCAAGGTGATTTGTAAAGACCGGGTAGTGGTCTTTGACATGACCCTGACTCTTTCATTTCACACACCATACTTCTTCACGCACTTATGGTCGAATCGTCCTATCTTGCTTCAAGTTTTGCATCTCAAGGCAAAGATTCTTTAGCTGTGCGTGAATTTGCTGAACTCCCAGATTAGGATCTTGCATCAGCGTCTCATGTAGTCTCATGGAAATATCTAGGGCCTCTGACTGAGTTGTTATCTTCTGCTGTGATAGCACACTCCTCAAGTGTTGTAGTATCGAAGCTATAAACCACTCACGATGTTGTCCATCCGTTAGATTCATGTTTGCTTCACGAATCATACATTTCAGGCTCTGATCTAGTTCCCAAGGTGTCTCGCCTAGTAGCATTGTTATTTTTGAATCCAACAATCGACCCTGTTTTAGATTTAGGCCTGCTAAATTCCCTATCCAGTGTTGCTTCGATGTCCGCTACTCTCACATTTGGGTTATCATTGGAGTACTTAATATACCAAGTCAGCGCGTGATCCTGTAGGGTGCTAACTAGTGTTGTTTTCTTTATATGGTCATTTGGAATACCTTGAGATTCCCATACATCCTTCACTATGAACCAAAATTGGTCTGGATCATCATTTCTCAAGCCTTTGAACAAAGGCGACTTCACTGTGTTCACCGTACTGAATCACAGTGGCGGTGGAGGTGGTACAAGTGAAGATGGAGGTGATGGTGGTGGAGCTGGTGGTGGTGTGGGTGGAGGTGGTATTCTCAGAAATCATTGCCTTATTATATGAATAGTACTTCGTGGGGAGACCTTCGCAATCCCTTCCTTATCCCCTCGCGTAGGTGAAATCAAGGGGCTATGCCTTGGACCATTATTTCCTTCGTTTTTGTAAATTTTTTTGCTTCAAATAGAAATGAATGTCAAGGTAACTACATAACCCATTTTTTGTACAACAACATTTCAATCCAATTATTAAGAGATTTTATGTACTTACCTCGTGGTCCTTTGAGGAAGCGTCACTCTACCTCACTATAGCTGACTAAGGTGTCAACCGTGAACTCAGTATCAAATCCTCCTATAATGTGATCGATCCAATGATTGACGACACACGTGATCTTATCCTCTGATGTTTCCAATATTCACACTATCTCTGGGGTCCACACAATAGGACCGTCAAGTTTCCACCTTCCTCTGCTATCTTTGTGATCCACTTGTATAGCTTAGTAGGGAAGGATGCGAAAAATATTTCTTGGATTTCAATATATAGGTAGCTATCTAACCACTATTCTTTTGACACTCATGGGTTTCTTTTTTCCTCTACTGCGAACTCGTGAATTCCTCTATCTAACCAACCTTCGATTTTTTTCTTAGTTGGATTCCAATGATATGACATCGCACATCTCTTATGCAGATTCGGGTTCTGGAAACAAAACCATTTATTGGCTTGAAGGGGGCCTGACCCAGGTTCAGTGTCAGTTAGCCAAATAAATCCCTACATTATTGGCCCTTTTGGCATCAATCCGTGAAGCGCGAAATAAAGTCTCACCCGAAGCAGTATGGTGGGATGCTGGAACCAAATTTCTACACCCTTGAGATGATTGTGATGTCAGTTAATTCCAAATATACATGCCTTTGCACAAGTGGCTTCACTCTCTGCTCTATCCTCCAACACCTTTGCAAAGTGTTACAATCAGCTTTCATGCAACCCTAACCAGGGGCTGCAGTCCTTTTGCACTGCTAGAGCAGCGATCTGCACTGTCTCTCAAACTAGGTTAAGTATCTTACTTATCTTATTAGTGAATCTTATTTAGCTTCGTGTAAATAGATTTTCTTACTTTTTTTCACTTAGCCAATGTATTTATATACATTCGAGCATCATATAAGCATTACAAGTGAAATTCATACCCAATATAATAGATACATAAACAGGAAATAAATATGCAAAATGATAGAAAACTTATTTTATTAATGATTCCTGATGGTTACAAACTTGACTTGCCCTACGCGCTCAGCAGTAGGGGTCCGTGCACTCAACTCCAGACTACTAGGCCTCTGCGCACTCAGCTGTAGAGCCTCTACCTATGCTACAACCCAAAATTAGACTTACACTTCAGAGCTATCTCGCATACGTCTTCATTGCTTAGACATTGTGTCTCTAACTACTTAGAGCTTAGCTCTATTTATACAATCCCATGGTTTGTGGACCATGGGTAGATCTTTTACAGCCAACATTACATTATCAAAATAAGGGCAGACAACCCTATGACTCTTTAACAAATACACACTCTGCACCCCCAAAATATGGAGTCTTTACATTGGAATTACAAAATTGGACCATAATCTAGGCTCTAAACCCCAAAACTACCCCTGGGGGATCGCGCGCCCAATATTTTCTATCTACATGATTCTAATGCCATGATATGGTCTCTCAATAACAATATTATCCAGTGATAGGTGCTAGATGTAGATAGCTTTCTCATGTCTTACAGGTAAATCATATGATTATATTTCTATGAAATTTCGGAATGTCTTCAGAGTTTGTCTTAGATAAGGAAATGTGTATGTACTCTTGAGTTTGTATATGTTGTAGTAAGATCAAGAATAAAGTTTTCATTGCAAATAATTAGGATCCGCCATTTAAGTTTACTTTACTACATGAAATTCTTGATTTCTTAGATCCCAGCTAGTTAGGGTTGAATTTATTTTTGGCGTAATGAGATTAAGAATAAAGTTGTCATTTCAATCACTGAAATATACCATGTAAGATTTATTTACTACATGAAATTGTTTATTTGTTAGAGCCTAAGTTATTAGTATTATGAAGAGTCCTCTTTCATGGCAATATTTATGAATCCTCTATTCTTTCTTAAAGAATTGCATATTATAGAAAGGTAGAAAACAAAGAGATGAAGATGAATGGTTTCTGTTTGAAAATGTGTGGAGGGAGTGTAAAATCAATTTCAGTTGCACTCAAATATTTTGGAGCACCCACTAAAGTGATTCATTTTCCTCCTATTTAGTTCCATTTCTTGTATCCCAATGCTTCTAGAAGTCCTTCTCCAAAGTGATCTCTTAACTATCTTGGAGGGAAATTACTTACTTGATTGGAACGCAGAGATTAAAATTTGATTAGGAGAAAGGGATGATAAAGCTTAATATTCTTCAATATATTCAACAAGTTAAAAGCATATTGAACAATTGCCTTTTTGTTTAATTGATACGACAATCATTCGAGCATTTGTTAGGATTTTGAGACATTTTTCAATGAATTTTTTTCTTTTGAAAGTTATGTTCTTAATTAAAGAAATTAAAGAAAATATGAAAATGATGCAATGGAAGGATTTTCTATTTTTGTTCCTAAGAATGCCTTGCTAATGTGAAGGGCTTGGTAATTTTGTACTCAAGATTAGTCGCATTTGACTTCCTAGCATTTATTTTAATTTCATTTTTGTTTTGTTTATATTCCTATCCTTGAAG
The DNA here is from genome assembly GCA_000404065.3 of Pinus taeda. Taxonomy (NCBI): domain Eukaryota; kingdom Viridiplantae; phylum Streptophyta; class Pinopsida; order Pinales; family Pinaceae; genus Pinus; species Pinus taeda. The sequence goes on along the minus strand of APFE030542857.1, from coordinate 60,017 downwards.
TTGGTGATCTATTGTGTGCGTAATAGTAAGTATTAACTATTAATCACTCTCAAAGGTGATATTGATGGATGACTAACTTTAAATATCCCTACTTGATACTTTAGTATTACATGATCATGCAAAGAAATTATTAATCAATATTAAAGGGAATATGATTAGCTTGTAGTGTTTCTTGGCTTGTCATATAATTACTACATTCCCCCCCAATAATATATTTGAGGCTACTTTTTGGTTGTTACTTGTGGAGCTTCCCTTTGGCTCAAAAAACATCAAGGATAATGTCCAGTGCATTGACATTGGACATCATCAAAGAGGAATTAAACAAAAGCAATAGATTGCATGGGAGAAATTGGTGCAATGAGAGGATAATTTCTATAGAAACAGCGAGGCACCATAATTTGTTGTGTATTTAAATTTCATAGAAATTAACTAGTCACAAAACGTACCTTTTTTTTCGAATAATTTCATGTATACAAAAATACTAAAAAAGAAATATGAGACTAATTATACAAACTAATAATTAGTTTATAGTCATAATTTATAATTAAATAGTATAATATTATTAATATTATAGGACACAACTATAGGGTCTGATTGTGAGGGGCATTTTGAAAATATATTTACGCTTCTTATTGTACTAGACAATCATCTCTGAGAGTGTGATAAACATCCAATGAAATATACTCCGAGAGGCCATTGTGGGATGGAAACTTTTTCTTTCGGTGGACAAGTAGTGATATATTTTCTCAGGCCTTAATGTTCTTCTTCCCTAGGGTTTTGATACTACTCACATTTAGCACCTTCATTCAACTAAGTGAGGTACTCATATTGGAAAGTTGAATGATTTTGCCTCCACAATCCAATATGATGTTGGATCAATCTCATGATCCTAAAAACATAGGTCATAATAGTGAGGAAATTTTACTTTGGGAAAAATACTATACAAATTTAAGGAACATGACTCATTTAGAACAAGAAATAAGGATATCTTTTACACTGATATTTTTTATTTTTTCCATTTGTTTTCACAAGTTATATATTGCGTGATATTTTTAACATGTAACTTAGTTGGTATGATAGTGCCAAAGGTTTTGTTGAAGGTTGAATACTAAGTCCCTAAGGTGTTATTTTCTATGGTGATGTTTTATTTTCTTTATTTATACAAGTCATCTAGCCATATAGTGGCCACTCTCGAATGTTGAGGTATATGTCGTATAAATATTTTATAATATATTTTATTTTATATTCAATTATTCCTCATCTTTAATGTCTTATACTCTGCATTGTATGTTCTTTGATTTTTAGAAGAGGAACTCAATATTGATGGTAAGAAGCAGCAACTAAAGAAAGAGGAGAACAATAACACTGGACCGACAAATGAAAAATGAGAGAGAGAAGAGAATTTGTCTAGTGATACCCTTAGAGCCAATATCTTGCATAAGACACACTCATGGAGACCGTTGGTCAAGCCTTCAGAGTTGTTGAATTGACTCGCAATGCTATAACAACACAATGACAATGTTTTCAAATGATGAAACAATATTTCATGTGTAAATTGTAGTCCAACCAATATTAAGTTGGAAACTCATATTGTAATACTTGATATTCTATATAATAAAATTTATATGGTTGACATTATTTTTATTTGCACTTGATATTATTTAGTCTTGTAATTAACATATGTAACTTTGCGTTATCATATTAGATAAACATGCACATTGTATGGCATTTTTTTGAAATTTAGTCACAAAATCATACCAATTAATTTATGTTGATTAATAATGAACACATAAAATCAATCTAAAGCTTCTAAATTAGTAGTTTATATTAATTAATGATGAACACGAATAAAACTAGTATATGTCTAAATTAGTCATTTATAATGATTATGAATGAAATTAAATGAAATGAATAGAAACTAATAAATCATTCGTTTATATAATGAATATGAAAATACCAAAAAAATATAAATGACTATAGCAAATGATAATTTTTTTTTTAAATGATTACTAAATTTTTCATATATACAACTATTAGTAGCTAATTTACAACATCTTATAACATGATTAAAATTTAGTCATATTTTTTTGGTCATTAATTAGTTTGAAATGATGACTAAAACTTGCATATATATGACTATTAGTCGCTACTTTAAAGTATCTTATAACACGACCAAAATTTTGGTCATATTTCTTTTGTCATTAATTGGTTTTCTTGAGTATTCATATAGTAATATATTTTGTGGTATACTTGGTCATTAATTGCGGAAATTAATGACTAAACCAATGAAGAATTAATGATCAAATTTATGAGTAAATATACTAGTTGATGGTAAAATTGAGGAAAGAAATTAATGACTAAGCTAAAAATGACTAAAAGTTGGTCTCGTTATAAAATACTGTAAATTAGCTACTATTGGTCATCGATTCAAAAATGGTCGTCTATATGCAAATTGTAGTTTTTTTTTTAATAATTGATTAGTGATTTTGTATTAGTGTATGGATGCATCTTGATGCTGCTCATCAAGATGTTCCAAATGAATGAGGCATTATTCAATACTAGAAGTATCTAGAAGAATTTCAACAACTAATTTAAGGGAAGGAATTTCACATTCCAAAGGAAAAATTGATTCTAATCCATAAAATAGTTGAAAAGGAGTAAAACCAGTGGCAGTCTTGACTAACATTTGGTATGCCAAAAGTGTCAGCTATAACATAATATGCCAATTGGAATGAGTTTTGTTAATCGGCCTTTGTAGGATGATTTTTAGGGATTTATTCATTGCTTCAACCTACCCATTGGCCTAAGGATAATAAGGAGATGAATGCTCCTGCCGGAAACCCAACTTAAGAGACAATTGAGACATCATCTGATTTTAGAAATGACTGCCATGGTCATTGACAATCTCGTTATGCATACCAAACTGAGAAATGACTTGATTGAAGAGAAACACGTTTGTTGTTTCACCACCATTCTTGAAAGTAGGCATCACCTTGGCCCACTCATTAAAGTAGTCTACAACTACGAAGATATACTTGTGATTTCCTACGCAAGGTGGGCTTCAAGTAGTCAAAATAAATACCCCACTTTGTGAATGGACCGACAGTGATGGCAGGGAAAGGAGGAACTGGATGTGCTCACATTTTTCGAGTATAAATTTGACAAGGGTGGCATCTATTGTCTACTTCAATACAATCTTTGAATATCAAAGGACAAAAGTATGCCACATGCAAATTTTTTTGGGTTGTTGTGAGCCCAGATAGATGACCACCAAAAGCTCCATTGTGGCAATAATTAAGCACAAACTCAGCCTCTTCTAAGGTTAAACAATGTCTAAGGATTGAATCAACCTTAGAATGATATAAACTGTCACTTATAATAATATAGATTTTAGCAAGGTGACGTAACTTTCTACATTCATCCTTCAGAAAAGTGAGGGAAACTTCAAAGCTTGGAGATATATAATAATATCTCCATACCAAGGATCTTGCGAGGAAATAAGGAAAATATTTCCATCAGGAAAAGATTCCTTAGAAATTATTTCTTCGTGAAAAGGCAATTCTAAGATCAATTCTACAAATACTAAGGATTTCTTAGACTTAGATGATATGAATTCAAGATAGAATTCTTGTAAAATGAAAATCCATGTATTGCATTTGCCCCCAATCTCTTGCCCACTGAGAAAAACTTGAAATGAATTGATGATTACTAAGATGAAAGTTTTTCGAAGCAGAATATAATGTCTAAGTCGTTGGACATCATGGACAACTACCAAAGCTAATTTATAATGGGAGAATAACATATTTTAGGGCCCACTAAGCCTCGCTTCAGATAATAGAGTACATGCTCACAGAAAGAATCATCTTCCTAAACCAAAACCATACCAATAGTTGATTTTTCTATGGTGAGATATAGAAGGAAGTCTGTGCTATAATTAGGTGGAATCAACAAAGGAGTAGAGGCTAATGCTTTTTTCAAAGCATCAAATGAGCAATGTGTGAAATCATCCCATTGAAATGGGACCCCTTTCTTAATCAATCCCATAAATCCTTTAGTAATCTCAGCATAATTAGCTAAATAAAAATTGGCTTTTGCTTGAAGACTTTGAAGTTGACGAATATAGGATGGGGGAGGCAATTGAAGTATTTCCTCAACATTGAAGGGATCTACATAAATCCCTTTAGTAGAAACGAGGAATCCCAACAACTTACCAGACGTGATAGAAAAAACACACTTATTCAGATTCAACTAGATTTATAGAAACAACATCGTTCAAAAATCAATCGAAGATGTCTAGGATGATCTATTCTCTTTCGAGAACGAGCAGCTAAATCATCCAAGTAAACTTCAATAACATGCTTGATATAGTGAAAAGCATATGATATGGCCTACTAAAAGGTAGCTCTAGCATTTCTAAGGCCAAAAAGCATCTTCTTATATGAAAAAGTACCCCAGGTGCAAATAAAACATGCCTTATGTTGATGTTATGAATGAATAATGATTTTATTATAACTTGGAAATATGTCCATAAATGAGAAAATCTGATTACCTGCACACTCATTGATAATCTAATCAATAAAGGGTGTGGGGTAATGATATTTAGGAGAAGCCTTATTCATGTCCCTAAAGTCAATTCATACATTAATCGTTCCTTGCTTCTTGTCAATGGGGACTAGATTCAAGACCCACTCAGTTAAAAGAATGGTGTATATGAAGCCTGCCTTAAGCAACTTTTCAACCTCAGCTTTCATAGTTGCTACTTTTTTAGGGTTTAACGGTCGAAGCTTTTGGCGAATAGGTTTTTCATTTTTGTATGTGTTGATCTCATGTTGGATTATAGATGGATCTATTCGAGGCATTTCCACATAATACCAAGCAAACACATCTTGAAACTCTTTAACAAGATTTGTATAAGTTTGAATTTCTTCAAGGGAACCATCAACTCCAATGAATACATTTTCAATAATGTTGGGTTTCCTAGAAATGTTCACTAGAGCATATTGTGAAATGACATACATGTTACCTTCGATCAAAAATTGTGCTGGAGCCAAAGGATTTAGAACTGCGTGAACATCACTAGTAGATGAAGGATTGGACAAGCTTGATTCTACTTCTCACAAATCAGGGACGAAATATGATTGATGACACAAATCATGCCACAGTCTCTCAATACCCATCATTTTCTATCGAATTTCTTCCTCGGATGGAAAAACAATATCTAGGAAATCCATAGCAGAAGTTGAATCTAGAGTCGAGGCTCGAGCCACATCCCCATTTGGCTCCTCTGGTGAAAAAGGAATATGATCGGAGTCTGTAGTGTTAACTATAGATTGATAAGCAATTTTAGCTATAGGCATATGAAATTCCATTCCACCCACTTGACCCTCATCTAATGTGGTAGTACAAGAGAGTAAGGGCCAAGGATCCGAAAAATAATGAGTTCTAAAGAACTCTCTTCAAGAAGGTACTTTTGAGGATGAAATAGCATTAATTCTAGAAATAGGAGCAGGAAAATTAAAATTACCCATTAAGGAAGAGTACATTCCAACTCCTAGATTCTCAATAGGCTACTTCAAATTATTCACTAAGGGAACAATAGATTTAGAAGATGCATTGGATTCACCAAGAGAATAATCCATGTGATCAACCATCACAATTCTCCCTTCATGAGGAAAACAAAGTATGTAGAATAAAAATGACACAATAGCATCCATCTCATAAATTCAATTTCTTCCCAAAAGGAGAATGTAATCCAAATTTTCATCAACTATTCTACTTCAATGTTTACAACCTCAACCCCAACATAGATGGGAAGGGTTGGAATAATCCCATGTGGCCTATGAGAATGACCATAAAATGTTGTTAAAAGAGTAGGTGATGGAACAGCCTGAGGTGATCTAATAGACTTCCAACATGATATCGACATTACACATGTGGAAGCTCCCTCATCAACTATGGTAAAAAAGATATTGGTCTTTCAGTAAGTAGACTTGATTTGAAAATAAATATGATGTGGAAGTCTCTTCTTGATATTCAACATGTCAAATGCAAGAACAAGAGATTTTTTTCGATCAACTGCTCCGATCATAGAGAGTAATGCACTCCTTTGTGTGGGGCATGACTAGAACACCTCTAACGTTGAAATGACATGAGGACTTTGAGCTAGATCTCCTACAATGGAGTAGTTTCAAGCTGCCTTGGCATTGGGGTTAGCTGTCAAACATTTTGCAGTGCCTTTCGACATCCAAGGTATAGACTCAACTGCGGGCCTCTCTGTTACAGGTCTATTTTGGCACATCACTCCCATCATTCATATCAGTACTTTTAGGGCTCATAAAACCCTAATTTTGTTGCTACATTCCCTAGACAAGTCATCACATTGAATGTTATCATTCCTGAGAGTTTCCTGGCCTGAAGACATCCTGAAATGACTCCTTGATGGAGTAGCGTAGCCTTGGTTAGGGGTAAGTGTGCTGCAGAGCACTTCGACCCATTGAAGCCTACTCTGCAGAGCACCTAGGCACACTTTGACCTCTATTGTGTAAGATTGAGCGAAATCTTTATAGGGTTTCAGTTATATTCTTGCATTCTAGACCATTTTAGAAGATTCCCACCTCTTATCCTCTCCTATCAACTCAAAATTGGATAGGGAATGAATCAAATAAACTCCTATCCTCTCATCCCTTCCTGCATGGAAGCTAACTCCCAAATTGGAAATCCATTCAATGCCCAATTTATGACAAAACCACCTCCATTTCCTTATAAATTGATCACTCATCATAGTGATCAGGGGATGGACATGGAGAATTTGTAAGGATATACTATTGGTGTGAGGTTTGACATTGTAAGCAAGTACTGTTATGCTGACGGAGTGTTGTTCTTTTGATGTGATGAAGGATGGAACTCAAGCTAGATGAGCGACATGGGATCAAACTTCTTGGTTGTAACTCTTCCTTCTACTTAATAAAGCAGTTTACACCTTTTCCCATATTTTTATCTTTATGTATTATGATTATATGTGTAAATTCTTTCGATTCCATTTGCTTATAGTAGATAGATCTCTTGCTTTGATTGGTTTTTGTCCTCTGTTTATGATTGCAGGTACTTAGAAAGTGGATTCAGTTCGAGAAGGAGTGATGGAAGCTATCGGAAGGAGACAAAGGGGAGAAGAAGATAACAAGTAGGTCCCTTGTCTTATCTATCTTCTATAGAAAAAGGTTAAACTCTTTAAATATATTGTTCTTTTACTAGAGCACTTGGATCTTGATGTTGAACAATCATAATTTGTTACCATACTAGAACAAGGTCAACTAGTACATCCTCAGACATCCGTAACTATTGAGACTTCCTCTTTACCTCAGGAAAAAATAACATAAATCTATTATGGACTTGAGGGTGAAATCCTTCCAGCTTGTTTGATTTCGATAGAAGAGGAACCTTAGGTAAAAAACCCAAAACTCCATTTCATTTTAGAGCTGGACTTTATCTGTATCCTCGTACTCCTCATTTTACTTCTCCTTTTCATCTTGATTACTTTCAAATACTCGTTATTTCATTACAAAATTTATTTGGACATTTGACTATGGCTGAGTCAACATCCCAGACTCTACCATCTATTACAGCTACGCCAGAATCCTCTGTCGCAACCTCTTCGACGTTTACTACGACACGTGAGTCACATTTATATGTTGTTCTATCCATCCCTTCGGGTTACCAATCTTTATCTGGAACCTATTCAAGTGTTGCTTCTAGCCCTTGGTCTTCACCAATTTCCTCTGCAGGAATTTTATGTGGTTCCTCATTAACTGATATTGAACAGCTAGATCCATCAAGTCAATATCAAGCTAGTTCATCTAGTTACCATCCTATGTATCCGATTTACATTGGACTACCCACATACAGAGAACAATATGGACAATCTCCTTATGCTCCATTTTTTGGGGGGAAACCATATGTTGGTATGGCGACATCTTTAGGTCAGTCTGGAATGACTGTCTATCAATGACAACCAACAATTCCCGTTCAACCTACGATTGTGTATCCATCACAACCTATGAAATATGTCTCATGCATACTTACTATGCCTGTTGTTATAGCTTTACTGTAGTGACAAGCTCAATTGGTTGTATCTCAACCTGTACAAGTTGGTCCTTCAACCTCAGACCCCCAAGTTTTAGGTTTACAGATTCAACCTTCTCAGGAAGTTTTACAACAACCACTTGTGCTTGCAGTCCAACAACCTTAGGCTAGTTTACCTTTTACAAGAATGACTTAGACTTACACTGGTTTAGTGTATTCACAACCTTGTCAAGCTTACATTTGTGGGAAACAACTGTTAAATCAACAACTGTTGTATCAACAACAACAACAATTACTTCAACACCCTTGGCAGCCACAATATCATCAACAACAATTCCAGCAATACCAACCTCATCATGGACTTGGTCAATAAGCCTATGTTGGGTTTGGTCAACAACAATTGTACCTAGGTCCTGGTCAATAAGCCTATGCTGGGTTTGGACAACGACAAATGTATCTTGGTGCTCAACTACCACCTTATATTAGATTTTCTCAACAAACTTATCCCTATCAAGGTTACCAATAGAAAATGCCTTATGCTGGTACGTAAAGGCCTATTGCCCAAGAAATCACATCTTACCCTGGTTATACTCAACCTAACCTCAGTAGACAGTTTTCTTTTGTTGCAACACTTGAACTACCAGATCTAAATCAGCTCATCAATGATCCAATTCTTTATACACTGTGGTGGCTAGTGATTCCTCATAAATTACCTTACGATATTCTAAAATTCAATGGAAACCCTGGAGAAGACCTGTCCAACCATGTCATGACTCTTCATTTATGGTTTTCATCAAACTACTTGAATGATGATTCAGTTAGACTACATCTTTTCTAGAGAATGCTTACTAGTTTGGCTACGAAGTGGTACATTGAGTTACGACAAACTTCTTTTGATAACTTTACATCCTTAGCTACCATGTTTTTAACCCACTTCCAGTTGCCCATACAATATGAAACTGGAATGGAACTATTGACCAAGTTTAAAAAAAATACTGCTACTCATATCTCTGATCATATTCATGAGTAGCATCATCGTCGTCGAATGGTCAAAACTTTTGTTCCTGATCATCTTTTAGCTGAGTGGTTTATAAAATCCTTGCTGCCATCTATCACTGAGGATGTTGAGAAACATGGAGTTGTCACTGGAGAGAAAGTAATTACTCGTGCCCAATATTTGGACATGATTTATACACAGTTGGGCACGCCCTATGACAAGACCCCTAATGCACCCACACAAGCCTATATTGTTCCTCCACCACCATTGGGTAAGGACTCCCATGCAAGTGACAGTGTGATTGGTTCTTTGAGAACAAAAACGACAGGTAGATCATCTCGTCAAATACTTGCCATTTCCAATCAAACTTCAAATGCATCTAATAACACTCATGCTTCCAAAATTAATGTCGTGTCATCTACCAAAGGAAAAAATGAAAAGAAACCAGGAAGCAAGAAGAAGGGGAAAAACAAGAAGAAACACAATAATCCCCCTCAAGAGAAATCATCTGATTCCTCTCCTTCAGCTAGGAAGCCACGTTAGACATGTTTAACCTGTAATGATGAGAATTTTACACAAGATTGTCCTCACTGCTTTGAAGTCTCAAAGCTTCTTAAGAATTCTACTACATCTACAGTGTTGACTGATCCATTTCTAAAACCAGAGACACATATCGTCGCTACAGACCATGCTTCCACTTCCCAAGTACTTATGCTATCCGCCTCTAAGCCTAAAATTGATGTTTTGGTTTCAACACAAAGTAATTATTATGGAAATCAACCGTTGTCATCGAATAACTAGGTTGATCAGCCTAATCCTTCTACTTTGTGTGATCCTATTCCACCACCCATTGCACTAGAGTTAACAATAAAACCACCTGAGGGAGTTGTACATAAATCAAGATTTAACCCTCGAGCTCGATAAACACAGGAATATAACATAGTAGAATATATGGCTTAGTCACCTTCTGCTATGTTGACGCTTCTGGTGCTTCAAAATTGTCCCTCCCAGAAGCAGGCTTTGTTATCAACAATTCATGGAATCGATCCAATGGATTCCAATCTTGTGGGTTTCAACCATGCGGGTTATACGCCACAGTTACCAACACAATTAGCATTCCTGATTCAAGTAAATGCCTTGAATAAAATTATTCACTGAACCAATATTGATGAGGGGGCATCTACTTGTACTATGTTAATGAATTGTTGGAAAACACTTGGCTCACTGCCTTTGTCACGTTCACCAACAATGTTAAATCTTTTCACGGTTGCACATATACGCCTTGTCGAATCTTGAGTAATTTTCAAATTGAACTAGGGGGGAAAAATAACTGTTGAAGTTGAGGTTGTTGACAGACTCATTGACTACAACATTTTTCTAGGAAGATCGTGGGTTTATGCTATGGTTATTATGGTTTCGACATACTTTTTATGATTGCATTTAGTCATAAAGGAAAAATCATAGTTATCGATCAAATTTCCTTCTTTGCCTCTAGTTCACAAGCTACTGGAAGCATTCCGTTAGTTCACACACCCCTGCTATCTCTTCAAAACATTGGTGTAGGTCTCTTAAAGGATTCTTGCCTAATGGACACTTTTTCACTACCGTCACTATCAAACATGGAAGAAGTGGCAAAAGTTGAGACTTGCAACATGATATCTTCCACTTCATCTGATTTAAGGAAGATTACCAATAGTTTTGAAGTTGATAGTACTAATGAAATCATGCTTCTAAGCCCCATTGAGCTTGCATAGCAATCAATCTTTCTAGCTTGCACGGTGAACCCAAATCCATCTTCACCAATTGTATGGGTAGATTGTCCATTAGAATATGGTACTTCCTCTTATCCTTTTTCACATATATTTTCTAATGACGAAGGAATCATCCAATCAATGATGATAGAAGAAGAACCATGGGAAGATTATCATCATCGTTCCCATCTTCCAGATCACATAGAAGATTTTTCAAATGAACGTAATCACCCTTCAGTTGTTGATTTTCTTTCAAATTCTATTTTTATAGATACAGTACATTCCGAGCAAAACTTGTCAAATATCGAAGAAACCATTTATATCAATATTTTGACCAAACCTAAAGTTGTAGAAAACATTCACGTTGACAAATATTGTTCTCCATCAGAACTTGATATTTACCATGCTCTCTTTCGTGAATTTCGAGATATATTTGCATGGTCATATGAGGAGATGCCAGGTATTGACTCTAATATAGTTGAACATGAAATTAAAATGTATCCTAATGTCAAACTAGTGTGGCATTGCCTCCGTCCCGTTCATCCAAAGAAGGTGGCTGCCATTAAAATAGAGGTTGAAAAAAAATTCATGCTGGTTTCATATAACTTTTTCCTCTTACTGATTGGGTTTCCAATATTGTTGCTGTCATGAAGAAACAAGAGAGAATATGAGTGTGTGTTGATTATAGGGATGTTAATTAGGCTTGTCCAAAAGACAATTATCCCACTCCCTTTATCGACCATATTATTGATGAATGTGTCAGATGTAAAATATTTTCATTCATGGATGGTTTTTCTGGCTATAATCAGATCAATATCTGCCTAGAGGACCAATATAAAACTAATATTATTTGTCCATGGGGCACATTCGCTTACCAGAAACTCCCTCTTGGTATGAAGAACGTAGGGGAAACTTTTCAAAGGGAAATGAACTATGCCTTCCATGACATCAAACATATTGTTCAACCATACTTTGATGATTTACCTCCTCATTCACTAAAGCAAACTAATCACCTGCAACATTTGAGAGCGATATTTTTACGGTGCTGACACTACAAAATATGACTCAATCCACGCAAATGTGTGTTTTTTTTTTGTTCCAGTCATTTTATTGTTTTGATAGTGTCTAAGGAAGGAATTTGATTTGACTCACTTAAGGTTTAGGCAATTCTTGACTTTCCTCCACTTTCAAATTTATTACAGTTATAGATACTCCAAGGGAAGGCTAACTTTCTTAGGAGGTTCATTCCCAATTATGTTGGAATGGCTAAAGGATTTACTCATATTTTGAAAAAGGGGATACCCTTCCATTGGGATTAGGTTGTGCAAGCTTCCTTTAATGCTCTTAAAGATACCTTGATTAGAGCCTTATTAATGTATTCCCCAAATTATCAAAACAATTACTTCCTATATCTTGTCGTGGTAGATACAACCATTATGAATGGTTTTAGTCCAAGAAGAATATGGGATTGAACATCCAATATATTATTTGAGTCACAATCTCAATGATACATAAGTTAAGTACTCTTACATTGAAAACTTAGCTCTGGATGTTGTTCAAGCTGTACATAGATTTCTCCACTATATCCTACTCCAAAAGACCACTGTCATTTCAGATTGCAACCCTATGACATATATTTTTTCACGTCAATTGCTGGGGGGAAAATACTCAAAATGGATCGTCATTCTATAGGAATTTGATTTGGAATTCATCAAATCCAAATCAAATAAATCTGTAGTTTTCGTCAAGCTTCTTTGCGACCTTCCCTCGAATAACATTGATTCAACATCAGAACCATCAATTCTGAATGAGTCTCTATTCCTGATTTCATTATCTGAACCATGGTATGGAGATATACTGATTTATCTCTAGACCCAAACTTTTCGGCTAGATACCTCTCACTCGCAACAATGACGTATCTGATACGATTTTACGGAGGTGCCTCACACATGAGGAAGCTGAGAAAGTTTTGAATGATTTCCATTCAGATGCTTGTGGTGGAAACTTATCTGGTTATGCTACCACACAGAGAAATCTCTGTGCTAGTTACTTCTGTCCTACCATATTAAAGATTGCATTATTGATGTCATGCATGCCAGATCTATGCCTGTAAAGCTAAATTACCACCTACACCATTGCATGATGTCATCATTGTTGGACCATTCACCAAATGGGGAATTGACTTCATGTGATGTAACCCTCACTCGGATGGGGGGCATGGGTATATTATAGTCGCCATTGACTATTTCACAAAATCAGGTGAGGCGATGCCTACATTAAACAACAGTGGTGAGATGATGACACTTTTCTTTTTCAACCATGTTTTTGTCCGATTTGGTGTACAATAGGCTATAGTTACAGATCATGGGTCACATTTTGAAAATCATATGATGATTGAGTTAACTTCCAAGTTAGGAATTTGACATGATAGTTCTGCTCCTTATCATCCGCAAGCTAATGGACAAGTTGAGGCCATCAACAAAGTCCTATGTTGATTGCTTCAAAGAATGATAGCGCTTCATAAATGAAACTGGAATTTAATCCTATACTCTTCTTTGTGGGTGTATTCAACCTCGGTAAGCAATGCAACTAGATTCACACCCTTTCAATTGGTGTATTGTCTCGAGGCAATCTTGGCAATACAGTGTGAAATTTCATCTCTTAAACTCACAATTGACTTGCTACTCGAAACTTCTAATGAAGAAGTAGGTTTTATACAACTCATCCATCTAGATGAAACCCATCATGAAGTCGCATCGGCTAACGAAGCACATAAGAAATGAATCAAGGTGCAATACGAACGAAATGTCAAGCCTCACATTTTCTGAGAAGGAGACCTAGTCCTGCTTTATGATTAGGAAGCTAATAAACTAGGAGCAGGAAAATTTGAACCAGTATGGATGGGCCCTTATATTGTCAAGCATGTTTTGGTAAAGGGCACCTACGATTTGGTGGATTATGATGGAATTTCATTATCGCAGCCCCGAAATAGGTTGTATCTCAAACATTACTATGCTTAATTGAGAGTAGTGAAATCACTGTGTTAGTGCTTGGAATTCACCTAGGCTGAGATAGACAAACTCTCAAGGCTACATCAAACCATTTCACCTCGTAGCTAGCCCTACGAGGTATGAGAAGGCTCTCTCGGGTCAGATTCGGTAGATCTTTCAATATGATAAGCTGACCAATTAGGATCAAAGATATTAGGCTAGTAAATTGATAAGGGGGTTGATTTAAAGATCTTTGGGTTTTTGGTGGCAATTGGAGGGAGTGCAATTCAGGGTGCGGGGATTGAGCACAGTTTTTGCAGGGGGATCTTTGGGGCAAGGTAGGAGTGAGCGCTGATGCCTTAATCTGAGATGGATGATCTGGGATGATAGAGAAGGAGCTAAAGAGGGAAAACAACCATTTGAGTCCTCT
>APFE030542857.1:28348-39318 GCA_000404065.3 Pinus taeda | reverse complement strand
ACCTAGAAAATTGCCAGGTTGTAGCTAGAAACTAGGGTTTGTGCGAAAATGAGGAATTTGGCAGATCTAAGGGATGGGAAGCATTTGGTAAAGTACTTTAAGGATAGGGGAAGGTGTATGAACATCATGAAACAAGTTTTGCCGATGATTTGACCGTCCAAGAGAAATTTCCTTCAAAACCCTAGGAGAGGGAAATGAACTTGCCAAGGCACAACTGAAGCATGGACAAGATGTAAAATGACTCATTAGACACTGATATGATAATGACAACCCTATGAATGATGATAGACTCAGCTGAATAGTGACATAGATTGGCATTTGGGCAACTTTAGAAGGAGTGAAAGCAAACCCTAGACCTAATGCCTAGTGACCAAATTTTGGCTTGAAAACTCTTTGAAATGACAAAATTTGACCTTGACATATCAAAATCACTTTGTAAGAGCATATTTGATCACTGTAGGAAGGCTGGAAAGACTGACACTAACACACTGTATATATTCTTTAATTTCATGTGTGTGTCAGTGTGTATTTTAGAGTTTTTATGTGGTTAATTAATCCACTTTTCATTTGTTTTAGATGTCAGAATATTTGGAACCATTTGTTGGTTATGTCGATGGTGCTAGTTATAGTACGTAGAACCTATCTTTTGTAGGATGGGCCATTTTCACTCCAAGTGGTAGTTAATGAGTTTTCAAGGGATTTTTATTGGTCATTCTATGAAAAATATCGGCGAGTATAGCACATTGATCGAACTTCTCTCTGATTCCATTTCACTTGGCATTCGCTGAATCATCATTAGGCTAGACACAGAACTCATCGTAATACAACTAACAAATGTCTATATCATCTGAAACCCAACTATTCTTGATATGTTAGAGTTCATCTTTTCGAAAGAAATTTTGATTATATTCAATATCAACATATTTCCAGAAACTTTAACACATTAACTGATTAATTAACAAACTATGTGTTAAATAGGCATTTGTGACACATGTAAAAGTAAATTTTCAATGCACATCATTAGTTGAATTGGATTTCACCTAAACATATATAAAAATTCTAAAATTAAAATATAGATAAAGTTTTAAAGTTTTTACAAAATTTGTGTTCAAGAAATGTTTTGTCATCTCACCTAAAAACTCAAAATGCATACAAAAATCATCGTAAGTAGACGTAGTGATGCTCATGAAAATAGGTCACCACTTAAGCTATCATGCACAATAGCCTCATGCATTAGCTAGGAAAACAATAGTATGGCATTTCAGCCTCAGAGGTAACTCCTCCATTCAGATATCTACAATACCGAGGGTTAACCCATCTACATGATCCTACAACTTTGCCAGTGTCTCAGTCAAATCCAAATCCTAGAGAACTACTCTCTTGACATTTCTTCGTGTTGATCCACGTGCCTCTGGTAGATGTCCCATAGGTCGAACAATACCAACATCTATATTCATGAGAATAATTTTATTTTAGTCTTAAAAACATCAAAAACATGTAGAAACTTAAAAATCAAAAACATTTGGTCCAAGACAATTTACCTATAGCACCCCATTGAGCACCCACTAGTAAACTTAACTCTGGATCTCCATGAAAATCCATCCCTGCATATGGATGATCCTCGATGGCAATGTGTTGTTGATCGAGCCAACTGAAGAATGCAGTATAAAATGTGATTGATGACTGACCAACATGTCTAGCCATCAATTCGACCCACCTCTACATCTGTGGATATCTAGGACTAGTTATGACTAGTGTTACATGCTGAGGTTGCATCAATGGAATTCTCTCTATGGTAAAAGCAATTAAGAGTGATCAATAGCTAAAATTCGTATTCTTACCACTCTTTACCTTTTTCAACTACTCTTTCGTTGAATAAATTACGACCTCACGCTAGTTGAATACAGTTGGATGAAGACACTCAAGCAAATACTACATACCACATGTATGATTTGTTTGCCAGATGATGTGCCACACTGCCTGCCAACATTGTGAAACTGAAAAGGATTGTTCTCAAAGGAAAATCCTGAAAGAGAAATGGGGCCACCATGTCTTCACAACCCAATAAGAAATTAAACATCATCGATCATAATAGGGACCACTTTGTCCCATATGTGAAAAGCTTGATCCTTTGGATCCCATGCATGAACTAAGAACTACAATAGTTCTAATTGTTGCCTCATCCCGGACAACCTGAAGTTTTTGAGCAACCCACAGCTTCTGAGAGCCTCAACAATACCCGGATCATTTAGGGCAACCATGTCTTCTTCTTCATGCTCTGTTTCTCACCAGGTAATGGACATTCTCATCTGATGAAAGCCTGAAATCAAACCATAAGATTAGTTAGGATCTATTTCTTGCACAAAACTGGAGAAATTTTGGGCCAAACAGGTGAAACAAATTTGTGAAACTCACCCGGTGTAGCCCAGGCAAGGAGATAGTGTGTTGTAGAGTAGCTACCCTTCTGTTTGGGTGCTCTGTAGCACAGTTTTTGATGTGGAAGGTTGCGTTGATCCCAAGGTGAAATATTCTAACCCTAGGGGCCCCAAAAACCCAAAACATTTTCCTAAAACTATAAAAGAATGACATCAAATGAAAGAGAATGGGTAGATCTTCTACCTAGTCCAAATGACACAAGAAATGATCCATAGAATCTCTTGCAATCAGCTGCTGAAGGTTGAGGTAGAAAACTGGTTCAGAGCACAAACTGAATGGTAAATATCAAATGGTGAAAATGACATGGCAAATTCTTGTTTTATGTTTATTTCATGATCATTAAATGAATATACTTTAGTATTTACCTATTTTTACCAATGAAACAGGTATTTTTGATCTGTTTGGTGCTTCTTTGAATATATTTACGGCTGACTTACTGAATTTGATGTGCAAGATCATGAATTGTACTTTGACCACAGAGCATACTTTTATCTCTTTCTCGAGCTCTATTAAACATTGAAAAAGGAACCCCCTTGGATTCCTCTTTAATCTCTTTTGAGACTCTCGAAATATGAAAATATTTCCTAGCCCTTGCCCTTTTCAGCTTGTTAACGGATTGGAAATGAAATCTACTTAGTATAAGTTTAACCCTTTTCCAGACTCAGATAGATTATTTATGAAAACGGAATATGTTGATCGAACATGGTCAATAGGTTCTCTCTCGTATTATTTTATGCTTTTTTGGACTTGAGAGACAAATCTACGAAAAAGAATTTGTGGATTTTTCTTTTTGTCCCTTTTCAAACTCTCTAAACATGAAAAGGATCGAGTTATCATTGTCGTTAAACTTGTTAAAACATCAAATAACGACAAACTTGTCCATCATGAAAAGACTGAGTTTCACCTTCGCTAGACTCGTTGAAACATCACATACTGATGGATTCACCTGAAGGGTGGAATTATACAACAAGAATATGTTATCCTCCTTAAGCTTGATAAAAAATAAAGAGAAATTGGTCAGCAATGACTGGGGAAAATGGGAAAAGGGGTAAACAACTTTATGGCAGCAGGTTGCTCTTGAACATGACACTTTCACATTATCTTTGTGACTATTTGGGTTTGGTTATCTTCTTGATGGTTATCATACCTATGGTCTATCATACCATCCATTACTTTTGTTTTGGGTCAATGTTGCCAATTCATTCAGTATCACAGACATGTTCAAGAGAAGTCACTCAGTTAAAATTAATGCTTTGCAATACTCATAAACCTTCATTTTCATGATTGCCATTCTTGAACCTTGTGTTGTCAGTCACATTCAGTCTCCAAAAATAATTACGCTAGTTTAATGTCATTGATGTGGGATACACAAAGGCCCTCCTGCGACGAGTCACTTCTTGTCAACATCAGCACATTATCCAGGAAGTGAACTTAGAAACACCCTTCCAGTACCTTGAGGCTTGCATACATCAATGGAAAGTTTCTTTCTTCTAGCGATAGGTTGACATCACTATCCTTCAACCGAAAGACTTTGTATGGTGTTCGACATCAAAAAATCCATTCACACCATGTAGAATGTACTACAACACCTTTAGGATCATTATCATTATTGGTGTTTTCTCTCGTGTCTGTTGACAGCTTACATCATTCGCTAGTAATCAGATGGTGTCTTCCCATGTTCGACTTCAGATCACATATTCACATGGTTAGACTCGTACTTGAGAAAATGATTGAATGAGATAGAAGACCCTGATCTAGTTTCATCCATCTAGGCTACGCCATCAGGAAAGTACTAAATCATCTGTATGATGGCTTTACACTGGTGGTCATCCCATCATGGGTCTATATCTATAGATGACTATCTATGTACATGTAATGAAAAGTTTATATGCTGAGCATGGGTATGCCTTCCCTCAACATTCCATAAAAAATCCAAAATATCATGATATTATGTATTGTAATTGATGCAGGTTACCATCCCCTTCAGAACCTCCTCATGACATCATAAAGCATATCAATCAACATTATCTTTTTCGACTTCATGCTTTAGGGGGAAACTGTTACAAGTCTATTTGGGCACATGACTCCCATCATTGAGATTAGTACATTTAGGCGTCATCAAACCCTAATTTTTTTGCTAGATACCTTGGACAAGTCATCACATTGAATGCCATCATTCCTGAGAGTTTCTTGGCCTGAGGACATCCTAAAATGACTCCTTGAGGGACCAAAGCAACCTTGGTTAGGGATAAGTGCACTACAAAGCACTTACGACCATTCAAGCCTGCTCTGTAGAGCACCTAGGCCCACTTTGACCTGCGTGGGGCAAGATTGAGCGAAATATTCATAGGGTTCTAGGAATATTCTTTCATTCTAGACAATTCTAGAAGATTCCCACCTCTTATCCTCTCCTATGAGCTTGAAATTGGATAGCAAATGAATCAAATAACCTCCTATCCTCTCATCCCTTCCTCCATGGAAACTAATTCCCAAATTGGAAAGCCATTTAATGCCCAATTTATGACAAAATCACCTCCGTTTCCCTATAAATTGAGCCCTCATCATAGTGATTAGGGGCTAGAAATGGGGAAATTGTAAGGATATATTGTTGGTGTGAGGTTTGAGATTCTAAGGAAGTATTGTTATGCTGCTGAAGCATTGTTATTTTGATGTGATGAAGGATGGAACTCAAGCTGGATGAGTGACATGGGATTAGATTTATTAGTTGCAAGTCTTCCTTATATTTAATAAAGTTGTTTACACCTTTTCCCATATTCTTGTCTTTATGTATGATGATCATATGTGTAAATGATTTCGATTCCATTTTCTTATAATAGATAGATCTCTTGCTTTGATTGGTTTTTTTCCTCTGTTTATGATTGCAGGTACTTATCGAGCAGATTCAGTTTGAGAAGCAGCAACGAGAGCTATCTAAAGGAGACAAAGGGGAGTGAAAGATAACAAGTAGGTCTGTTGTCTTATTTATCTTCTATCAAAAAAGGTTAAACTCTTTAAATATGTTGTTCTAGGTGTAGCTACCCACCTAGGGAAATTATATTTATTTGTAGAAGCAAAATTCCACATAACACTCTTGATATGGAGTGGTCTAAAACATCAGGAGTAGTCTTAGCCTTAGATGATTTTGTTTCACCATAATCTCGTGGCCATGCAGAAACCTCAATATGTGAACTCATCATATAAACATTTGATGGGTTTTCCCCTTCTTGGTTGCCCCTAATGGGGTACCAGTACTAGAATTCGTGCAAGAAAATAATTGTTGCCCTTGGGGAAAAGGGTTAGTTATCATAGCCTGAGAGCTAGAAGACCTTTGCTAAACCAACAAGCATTGGGAATCTTGAATCTTCTAGAAAAGATGAGTCAAATGGTCACCATTGCATAACTTTCATGGAAACATCACTTACTTATTAGACTATTTTTTACCTCTCGAACATCAATGTCGGGCTTATTCACATTACCCTTCCCATCCTAACTCTTTTTTCTACCACATCCTTTCTTCTTCCCATCAAATTTTTGGTTTCCTTTAGGATTAGAAGTTTGAACAACATTTGTAGATAAGGTTGAGAAGTAATGTGCACTGATGGGGATGCCTGAATAAAAGAAGCAATTTGCAAAGACAACTTGTTATCACTCAGGTTGTCCCTAAGCTCCTGAAGGAATACAGCCGAGGTAACCACAAACCAATCTTTGGATTGCAGGTTCTAGCCAACCTGCAATCAGAGAGTGCTCTCTCTTAATGATTTAGCTTTGTTGATGATTTTAGGCTAGCTATTGGGTTCAGTGGGTTTTGTTGGTGTTTGGGTGGAGGATAAATGTAAGGAAGATAATTCCAAGCAGAGAGGCAAGGGATTGAGTGATATGTTTCAAACCATTGGGAATGGAGTCATGGATTAAGCTTTGCTGTTGCGTTTTCTTGGTCACAAGAGGATCATAGAGCAGGATAGCTACACATGAAACAATATCAATTTATGAAAATATGGGATGAAAGTCAGAGACAAAAGGCAATTGAGAATCTTTCATCTACTAACAGAGAAGGGAAACAAATGTATGATTATCTAGGAGCAATTAAGAATTCCTAACTAATCATTCATACGTGAAAGAAATAGTGTAAACATGATCATTTAAGTATGCATATTCATAACTATTCCTGGTGAAAACATATAGGAATCACAGAAATTGAGCATAGGGTGCTGCCAAGCAAATCCTAAACTATTCTTCTTTTCTGCAAATTCAGATGGTGTAACGCAGATGGTAAAGCAAACATGAAGAAAAAACTAAAACAAAGATAAGTAACACTTATTGAGTCATGTAGAAACACAGGAATTCCACAACCACTCTTTGGCCACTTAGACACAGTAGACAGTTCTCAGAATCCATGCATTTCAACAGTCTTTGATTATAGAAGTTATCACATTTACAGTGCGAGTCTATGCTCAAGTAAAGTATCAACCCAAAAAATAATAACCAACCAACAACCCTTCTTACATGTTTCAAGGTAGTATATATAGGAAAAATATCTAAAAGTATTTATTACAACCGACCTAAATAGGTTTGCAAGAGAAGAGCTTTCTAAAACCTAACTTATGCTGGAATTAAATGCCACTAAGTCCTTTTGGGCTGCGCTAGAGGCAGCTGGATTAAAGGTGAATTGATGTGGTGTCCTCTGTGACTTGGTGCAGTGGTTCTGTAATAATTGTGCATTGAGTTTTGGTCCGCTGATCTTCTGTGAATTTTAATGTGCAATCATCTATGTCGGTGAGCTTTGAATGGTTCCTTAACTGCTTCCTGACTTTCAAGGTTTCTTTTAATGCTTCATTCGCCTCGAGCCCTGAGAAGATCTCCATTGATACACTTTGCCGCTACACTGATACTCTTTGACATGCATTTTGGCTTCATATCTGCTCCAATACTCTTTAACATCTGAACCGGGTCTCTCTCTGTCTTCGGATGCGTTCAAAACTGCAAAATCGGGCTTTTTCTGCCTTTTTCGGTGCAAAAATGGCTAAGGAATCAAAATATTCCCTAAAGATTCTCCAATATGGCCTATTTCCCGTAGCGATGCGTGATTAGCACATCGAAAACTGCCTCTGTTTTTCATTCTGGGCTTCCGAAGCTTAAATTTTGCGCTTGCGCGTTTTTCCGGTTTTTTGGCTGCTGACGTCAGCATGACGTCAATGGTACGACGGATGATGTCAGCAGTGGGGTCCTTTGGTACGGTGATGACATCGGCATGATGACGTCAGCAGGGTGATGTGGCAATACGACAGGGTGATGACGCGGGCTAGGCATAGGCAGGAAGGGGTGAGGTGGAGGTGATGTGGTAGGGTGACGCGGCGCTCCTGTCACGCGAGGGGAGGGCGGTTTTGGCATGCATCAGACCGCCTTTGGTATGGTGGTGGTTTTTGTCAGGGGCAGCCTGATGCAATGGGATGCCGCCAGCTGTCCCGGTGTACGTCGGTAAAACCGTCGGGCATCAGGTGCTAACAGGCCAACACAAGAGGGCGCCCGATATGAACGAGGGCCGTCAGATCTGGGGGTGTTGATATGACGGTGGATGGGAAGAGAAGGTGTGCGGGATTTAGTGAAAGACCACGCGTGTTAAATGTTTAATTTTTCACGGCGAGGGTGGGTTCAAACTTTAGAAAATGGTGTAATGTGTTGGCGCGTTGGTTATTTATTAATCAACTTTTAATAAATTCCAACAATGAAATTGTTGGAAATAATACTGAGAGGGGGGGTGAATCAGTATTATCAGGTCAAATAATCCTTTTTAACAACCAAACTGTATATGCTACTTCAGTTAATTCAACCCTCGTATATACACAACTATTCATAAGTAAAACTGCGTATACAGAGCAAAATTTTAATTTACTTAAACTTTTAGATGATGATTGTTAATTTGAGATGCAGCATCAAATAACAGTAACCAAAGACAGTAAAATAGAGCAGAAAGACAATCACACACAAGAACACCAGATATAAGGTGGAAACCCAATGTGGGTGAAAACCACCTGCTGCAATTCGTCTCTATCTTTCTTTAATTAGAAACTGTTGTTTACAATGTACTGGTGCAGTCCTTTACCATACACAGGCTGCAACCTGCAGAGAGCTACAACTCTCTCTCATTTTCCAGCTTCTCCTGGAAGGGAGCTACAACGCCCTTAGCTCTTGTACTAGCCAAGATACTAGTACGTAGGTGCTGGCCTACAGAAGGCTACAACCTTCTCTTTCTTCCAGGGACCACGTTTCATAAATTTTCAGACTGGATCCATGAATATCAATCAATCATCAAGCATTTCTCCATCAACCAATCTCCTTTTCACCAATTAGACCAAGTAGATACTTCTCTGACAGCTGTACCCAAAACACAGTACCAGAAACTACACAACAGAAACAGAACCCAGAACACAACAGCGATAAACAGAAGCATCTAGATCACAGCTTAAAGCATATATGCTATTTCAATAGCCTGAAACCTGCTTGCATACGCATCTGCGTATGGTACAACCTGCATATACGCGCTAACACTTCACTGAATCTGCATGTATACCCGCCTTCGCTTCACTGAACCTACGTATAGATCTATAAAGGATAATTCACTCTTCCAAATATTCAATCACTAATTAACCCAGATTATCAGACTTATAGATCAAGCAAGTGCAACATCTAGCAGATCAAAATCATTTAAATATACTATCATTCAAGCTTAAAGATTATGACCCATGAATAGAACTTATCCTTCCTTTTGCGCTTAGGTTCCTCCTTCATTCAGATCCAGATTTGCATCACAACCCAATTACCAATATACCAGCTCTAACACTTCATCAGATATTCAATAATGATTCCAATGATCCTTTGCCACATGATCTCCTTCCTCTTTTATAGTCTTATGCCTTCCTCGATACCATGGTCCAAAACCATAACATTTCAATACCATGAACCCAAAACTAGGGATCAACACATCTGACGAGATGCCATGGTCCAAAACATAGGTTCAATTCCCAAGAACTAAGTACCATGGACCAAAAGTATGACCCCCAACATATACGCGCTTTTGTAATGAATAACCCTTGTGTATACGTGCCTTAGTCTAGATGAACCTGCGTATATGTCTTTTTCTTCTTTCTGAGTGCCTGAACTGAGATCTGTTACCAAAGGGAGTTTCCATCAAGGACAACACCTGTGCCATAACTCCAAACCTATGCCATAATGCCAACAATCTCCTCCTTTGGACTTGATGGCAACACCTAGATCCTCAAGATCATTCTCCCCCTTTGTCATCAAGGGCAAAGGGTTGTGCTCCCCCTGAGAACATGCTGAAATTTCTGCCCTGCTGTGCTGACCATGCTCCCCCTGACTGTAGGCAAAATCTGCAAAAAGATGTTCTTCAAGAAGAACCAAGACTTATGCATCTTAAAATACCTTCATATCACCAAAAGACTCAATACATACATCCATCAATTTTACCAAGTGGGGATCATCCATCCAACCAAGTGGGAATACATCAGAAATTTACATATGATAACCAAATACATTACATCTTCATCCCAGGCATAGTGGGGAAACCAATATAGGCCGTTACATGACCTTGACACCGTATAAGAAAGAGATACATGACATAGAGATGAATATTTAAGACATGACTTATGAAAGTCATCAACAACCGATAGCAGCAGCAACTGGCAATCATCGTTCAGAGCAGCAACCAAGATTTCCTTCTGTTCTCCCTCTCTCTTTGTTCCACCTGAAATCAACAACAGCTATGAACCAGAACCAAAAGCTCCTAAGATAATGCCAACAATTCATTATTAGAAGATTATCTGCTCCCCTTGAACCTGTGTCGGATGGTCTCTGTCAGACCCATATCAGAATATCTTCAACCAGAGCCTGCTCCTTCTGATATCTATCAAGCCTACATATACGCGACTTTCTCTGCACAAACCAGCGTATGTACGTGGATACTCCTTATCCAACACGCGTACACCCATTTTTCTTTGAAACTGACAAGATTTAATAGCAAGATGATACATCAACAACTCCGAGCTTCTATCTGAGATATTCAAAAGTTTCCCTAGGCAGTGGTTTGGTGAAAATATCAGCAACTTGTTCCTTAGATGGAACATACTCCAATTTGACCTTTTGTTCCAACACTTGTTCCTGATGAAAGTGATACTTGATCGGTATGTGCTTGGTCTTTGAATGCATGACTGAGTTCTTTGAAATGATGATTTCACTTGTATTATTACATAAGATGGAGATAGGTGGTGTACAATTGATTTGAAAATCCTGCAAAGTCTGCATCATCCATAGAAGTTGGGTGCAACAAGATGCAACAGCCACATATTCTGCTTCAGCTGTAGATAAAGCAATCGAACTTTGTTTCTTGCTGAACCAAGATACTAATCTAGAACCCATAAAGAATGCACTACCACTTGTGCTCTTCCTGTCATCCACGCTTCCAGCCCAATCTGCATCTGTATAAGCATGAAGTGTGAGATCTGTATCTCTAGGATACC
>APFE030542857.1:12320-25486 GCA_000404065.3 Pinus taeda | reverse complement strand
TGATTCAAGTTTTTCTTTATCACCTGTCATATGCTTCGAACATCCACTGTCGATGTATCATTGATTTTCCTGTCCTTCCGCATATAAAGCTATCCCACATCTTTCTGGTTGCGGTTCCTTCATTTTCCATGTTTTGGCACTTGAGGTTTGTTCCTTCTGAGTTGTCTTCCAAAACCTGCTCTTGCATTTAGAATCTTCATGACCAAAATTATTACAAATAGAACATTCAATTTCACTTTCAAGGGCAGAGAAGTTGTTATATGTCCTCTGCGTGATTGCAGGCATACTTCTTTGTTTTTGAGCTTCTCTAGTCATGATTGTCTTATAGGCAACACATTGAGCTACTTTGTGACCAAAGTTATGGCAAGAAAAACATTGGCCATTGAAGAAATTTCTTCGACTATCATCCAACCGGTTGTAATTTCTACTACCAACCATTCCTGAAGAATACTGGGAAGATTTTACATGTGGCTGGTTGTAGCTTCTGTTTGTCCTTAAGGTTGCATGGCCCCGATTTTCTTAATAGTCTTTGTTTGTCCTTGAGGAAGACTATCCCTGATTTACCTGATGATTTTTATTAGGCCTTTGCTCACTCCTTCTTGCTGCATCAGGATAACTTTTAGAGGTGGAAGCTTGAGATGCTTCTCCATTATACCCCAGGCCTGTCCTGATTAGAAGGGAACGCTCCACACTGATAATCTCATCCATAGTTTCAGATCCTTTAAAAAATTTAAGATTAAGGGCCTTTATTTTCTCAATTTCTTTTCTAAGGCCAACTATTTCACATTCTAACCTCTCAAGAGATTTATCTTTTTCATCAGGGTGAATTTGCAGAGTATCAATGATCTTATTCATTTCTTCTAAACATCTTTTGAGTCTAGAAATTTCTTCATAAAAGCCATCCATATCTATAGCATCCATGTAATCCCCATCTTCAAAAGCCATTAAAAGTTTATAGTGATTACCTCGTTCATCTTCATCGCTATTTGATAGTCCATCACTATCTTCATGAGTGTAATGGCTTTTCTTATTTGCATTCTGTGTCTTGTACCTTCTAACAGATTCCTTCCCCTTGTCAATCTTATCCTTGTGAGGACATTTGGCAGCATAGTGTCCTACTCTTCCACAAGCAAAGCATTTCAACGGCAACTTACCTCAGAATCGTCCAGTGCCCCGTTGAAGATTTTTGACAAAATTTGATTCTTCTTCTTCTTCTGATATGCGTCCAGACTCATAATAGTCTCCTTTTCCAGATGCTTTGAGGGCAGCTTCTCTCCTATCTGATGGTCCTCCTTTCCTCATCTCATAAGCAGTTAGAATTCCATGCAGTTGTGACATTTTAAGGTTTTGAAGATTCTGCTTTTCTTCTATTGCAGAAACTTTAGATTCAAACCTAGGGGACAAAGATCTTAGAACTTTTTCAACTACAACAGCCTCCTTTACTTCTTCACCCAAAATTTTCATGCAATTAACAATCTCATCTACATGAAGAAAATAGTTAGCCACACTTTCATCATTATACATTCTCAGATTTTCATACTGAATTATGAGGGTTTGAAGGTTTGCTCGTTTCACCTGATCATCTCCTTCATAGCTCAGAACAATCTTGTCCCATATTTCCTTAGCATATTTATACTGCATGACTTTGAGAAATTCAGATTGTGATAGACATCCCAATAGATTATTCATTTCATATTTCTTCTTCTCAGCCGGATCTGTGGGAGTTGATGCTGGAAAAGTATACCCTGTATCTATGATATCCCAGACTTCAGTAGCCAAAGATTGAAGATAGGCAGTAACTCTTACCTTCCAGTATATGAAGTTTGTCCCATCAAAAACCAGTGGCCTCATTGATGCTTCCCTCTCGTAGTTGCTCATGATGAAAGATCTTCCTTCTAGCGATCAAGATTCTTCAGAAGGACCTGCTCTGATGCCAATTGTTGGAAATAATACTGAGAGGGGGGGTGAATCAGTATTATCAAGTCAAATAATCCTTTTTAACAACCAAATTGTATACGCTACTTCAGTTAATTCAACCCGCGTATATACGCAACTATTCAGAAGTAAAACAACATATACAGAGAAAAAGTTTAATTTACTTAAACTTTCATATGATGATTGTTAATATGAGATGCAACATCAAATAACCAGTAACCAGAGACAGTAAAATAGAGTAGAAAGACAATCACACACAAGAACACCAGATATAAGGTGGAAACCCAATGTGGGTGAAAACCACCTGCTGCAATTCGTCTCTATCTTTCTTTAATTAGAAACTTATGTTCACAATGTATTGGTGTAGTCCTTTACCAGTACGCAGGCTACAACCTGTAGAGAGCTACAACTCTCTCTTGTTTTCCAGCTTCTCCTGGAAGGGAGCTACAACCCCCATAGCTCTTGTACTAGCCAAGATACTAGTACGTAGGTGCTGGCCTACAAAAGGCTACAACCTTCTCTTTCTTCCAGGGACCACGTTTCATAAATTTTCAGACTGGATCCATGAATATCAATCAATCATCAATCATTTCTCCATCAACCAATCTCCTTTTCACCAATTAGATCAAGTAGATACTTCTTTAACAGTTGTACCCAAAACACAGTACCAGAAACTACACAACAAAAATAGAACCCAGAACATAGTAGCTATAAACAGAAGCAACTAGATCACAGCTTAAAGCATATACGCTATTTCAACAGCCTGAAACCTGCGTGCATACGCATCTGCATATACACGCTAACACTTCACTGAATATGCGTGTATACGCGCCTTCGCTTCACTGAACCTGCGTACAAATCTATAAAGGATAATTCACTCTTCTAAATATTCAATCACTAATTAAACCAGATTATCAGACTAATAGATCAAGCAAGCGCCACATCTAGCAGATGAAAATCATTTAAAGATACTATCATTGAAGCTTAAAGATTATGACCCATGAATAGAACTTATCCTTCCTTTTCGCTTAGGTTCCTCCTTCATTCAGATCCAAATCTGCATCACAACCCAATTACCAATATACCAGCTCTAACACTTTATCAGATATTCAATAATAATTCCAATGATTCTTTGCCACATGATCTACTTCCTCTTTTATAGTCTTAGGCCTTCCTCAATACCATGGTCTAAAACCATAACATTTCAATACCATGAACCCAAAACTAGGGATCAACACATCTGACGAGATGCCATGGTCCAAAACATAGGTTCAATTCCCAAGAACTAACTACCATGGACCAAAAGTATGATCCCCAACATATACGTGCTTTTGTAATAAGTAACCCGCGTGTATATGCGCCTTAGTCTAAATGAACCTGCGTATATGTCTTTTTCTTCTTTCTGAGTGCCTGAACTGAGATCTGTTACCAAAGGGAGTAGCCATCAAGGACAACACCTATGCCATAATGCCAACAGAAATGCGCAGGGGTTTGTGAATGCATTTGAAGGGGGGTTTTTGTGTTTTGGAAGGAGTCCAAACACCGGGGAGGGGAAATTTATGCAGAGATGAGGGTTCTCACCAAGGTCCAGGTGACTTAGTAATTCCCAAGGAGAAACTTATGGTTATGTTTCAACCAGAGGAAGGGGATATTTTCATAGGGGAATAATTACTATAGTTTCGAAGGGGGAAGGGAAATATATAGGGATCTACATAATAATGTCAAGGGTTAATATGACAATGACAAGAAAGCGCTAAGCTTTAGAGATCTTATGCTTTTAAGGGGAAATAGAACTTTGTAGAGAGACTATATGGACCCTCCTTGAGTAAAGCAGATCTTTACCAAGGCAAATGATATGGAAAATGATGAACTAAGAGATATCAAGCAAATCTTGACCTCTTTAGGGTAAGTTAGTAAATGATTTAGGGGAGAGGGAGAAGGGGAAGTTAGACATGCCTCACTTGAAGTCCTTCAAAATGGGAACTGCCTTGCCATACTGATTGAATAGATATAACATTTGGAAACACAAAACTGATCATAATCAATGATTCTGCAACCACAAAACTACCTACCCATCCTACTTACCTAACATTTTTCTTCTTTTTCGTTTTGGTGCACTTAGATTTGCAGACCCAGCTTTTCAACTTTTCTTTTTATGTCTTCCTATCTACATCTACACTTATTTCCTCCAAGGGCCCAGATTAAGCAGTTGGGCTCCTTTGATTCTCTACCTATCTAAAATCTGCCAAGATTAAGCTGTTTGGACAGATATTCATTCTCTATATTCTACAACAGAAAATTGAAACCTAGGGAGGCCAAGATTAAGCTGTTTGGACCTCCCTTTGACTTAGACTTGTACAAAAGGGAATAACTCTTCAAAATTGGAATGCAGCAGACGAACTTTGACTAGCACATTTTCATGGCATCTTTCTTTGGCCTGTGTAGCAAATATGGACATTGCAGTATGCAAAGTATGACATATTTGGCCTGTAAAAAATGTTAATCATGAAACATGAGTAACCTGCTGCAGCAGGAGGCTAACAGTGGCTCCAATTGGGGATGGCTTCTCCTTGTGGGAAGCCAAGTACAGCAGGTTAGACTGCCTTGATCTTCTGTTGTTGCTACGCATTGAAAACTTATTAGTGCTGACTGTTTGGATTGATTTGAAATTTTGTATTGAAAACAACACTTTCCTTCAACTGATTTGCTAGTGAACTGTGAAGCCTCGTCTGCTTTGTTCTGCATGCTTTAGCATCTGGAATGTTGCAAAATAAAATAAAGTGCTGATATATACAAGCACTTATGTACAGAAAATAACACCGCTTGTTCTTCTCAATCAAAAGGGATCATGGTAGTCTTTCAACATTCAGCCATTCACAGGGCCTTCTTTCGCTGTGCTGCCATCTAGCATTTTGAGGAAATATGTGTTATTGCCTTGCACTACGCTGATAGTATATGGACCTTTCCACAAAAAATCAAATTTTGCATGTTGGTCCTTGTCCTCTCTCCGTGAATCCCACCTTAGAACTTTGCTTCCAACCCGGAAATCCTCTGCTTTAGCTTTCTTATCAAACATCTTTTTGAGTTTCTCTTGCAACATTTGAGCTCTATCATACACATGCTCTCTGGTGTGTTGAAGGTGAATGGTCCGATTAACTCTTCTCTGCATGTCATTTGGTTCAGCCTGAATCTCCTACAATAGTTGGATAGTAGGAATGCCCAAAGATGAAGGAAATATGGCCTCCATGCCATACACTAGCTCATAAGGGCTCATCCCAATGGATTTCTTGGTTGAAAGTTTGTCTGCCCACAGAGCATTTGTGAGCTTCCTATGCCAATTCTTTTTGTTTTCCTCTAGCAGCTTCTTTATGATGTTGATGAGGCTTTTGTTGGATGATTCAGCCAAGCCATTACCTTGAGGATAGTAAGTTGTAGAGTGGCCCAAGGTAATGTGGAATTTATGGCAAAAGTTGATGAATTTTTTGGATTTGAAGGCAGCAGCGTTGTCAATGATAATTTTCTCAGGGCAGCCAAATCTGGCAAGGATATTGCTCTCAAGGAATTGGATAATGGTGGAGTCATTGGCTTGTCTACATGGGATAGCTTCAATCCACTTAGTGAAATAATCTGTGGCTGTTAAAATCCACTTGTGCTGGCCTGAGGAAGAGGGATGAATTTCTCCAATGAAGTCAAGACCCCATTATTGAAAAGGCTTTTCGGTTGAAATGGGCTTAAGGGGCAAAGGCAGTAATTTTCTTTTCCCTTCAAAGTTTTGGCATTTGTGACACGAAAGAGAAAATTTCTTAACATCTGCAAATAGAGATGGCCAACAATAACTAGCCCTTAAAATCTTGTCAGTAGTGGACTTCCAATATAAGTGTCCTCCACAGTCCCCTGCATGGACTTCTTTCATGATGTTGTTAGTTTCATTCATAGTCAAACAGTTAATCAAGATACCTTCATGATTTCTCCAAAACAAGGCACCATTTATGACATAAAACTTTAATGATTTCATCCTCAAAAATCTTTTCTTGGTTCTGGACAATCCCGGGGGAGCACACAGGTTTAACAATACGAAACAAATATCAACATACCATGGGGACTGCAAAAAGGTTTCACTGATCTGTGGAGTCACCAGCTCCTGTTCATTGTCTAGTTGATTAATGTCTAAGGCTTGGAAGTTTGTTTCGAACATTAGCTTGGCTAAACCTTGCCCTTTTATCAGCTTGGTGGGTTTTATCTCAATGTCGTATTCAAGAATGTTGGCAATCCACTTGCCTCTTTTGCCTTCTAGTCCCTCTTGAGTTAATATATATTTTACAACAGAATTTGGGACATAGGTGATCACATGGGAGTATAAGATGTAAATTCTAAAGTCTTTGATGGCCTTAACCAGGGCATAAGCCTGCTTTTCCATGATCTGATATTTCAGGGGTGCGTCTCTTAAAGGTTGGCTACAGAAAGCAATTGGCTTTTTATTACCTTGATCATCCTTTTGCAAAAGGACAACAGCTATGGTGTGCTCGGATGCAAAGGAAAAAATGATAAAATATTTGTCAAATTGCGGACTGGTGAGGATAGGCATTTGAGTCAAGGCAGTTTTGATACTTTCAAAAGCTTGCTTAGTCTCCAGAGACCATTTTACCTTGGCATCCTTTTTTAACATATTGCTCAATAGCCTTATTAGTTCGGCTAGGTTCGGGATAAATCTCCTTAGGAAATTGATCATTCCAAGGAATGCTTGCAACTCTTTTATGTTTCTTGGATATGGGATTTGGAGGATAGCTTGAATTCTTTCAGGATCAATTCTAATCCCATCTTTTGATATGATATGGCCTAGAAGCTTGCCTTCCTCAAGGGAAAACAGGGACTTCTTAGGATTCAAGAAAATGCCATATCTCCTGCATGTCATGAAAATTTGCCTCAGATGTTTAAGGTGCTCTTGGTCAGATTTGGAGAAAGGGCTTAGGTCAACAAGGTATACAACAAGGAAATCATGTATCTCCTTGGCGAATACAATATCCATTGCTCTTTGAAAGGTAGCACTAGCGTTCTTTAGCCCAAAAGGCATTTTTGACATAATTAAATGTTCCCCACGGTGTGGTAAAGGCTACGTTATCCTGGTCATCCAGGTGAACAAGCATCTGATTAAATCCTGAAAATCCATCTAGTAAAGAAATTCTAGATGATCCCACTACTCTTTGTAGGATATGGTCCATCTTGGGAAAAGGGTAGTGGTCTTTTAGAGAGACTTGATTTAAATTTCTCAAGTCTACACACAGTCTTATCTCTCCTGATTTTTTCCTTGTGGGAACTAAATTAGATACCCATTCAGAGAATCTGATGGGTGCAATGATACCTACATCAAACATTCTTTTTATTTCCTTTTCAATGAGGGGAAGAAGCATGGGGTTGATTCTTCTAATTTTCTGTTTGAATGGTTTTTTATTTGGTTTTAAGGGAATGGTATGTTGGATCACTGAGGTGTCATAGGACTTCAAGTCCTCATAACTCCAAGCAAATACATCTTCGAACTCTTTGAACAAATCCACATATTTTGGTTTTTGATCAGGGGGGAAATTTTTGGACAACTTGATCATTTTGGGTTGTTTTGCTGTCCCTATGTTGTTTTCTTCTATAGCAGCATTTAAAGGCTCCATTTTTGGCATTTTGGGCACATCATTGTCATCAAACATGTCTTCTAATGGAGTGAGTCCAGCAGGAAAAAAGTTATCCTTTAGGTCAATGAACTCATCCTCAGCTTTGGCCGTTTCCTCTAGACACATTTGTTTTAGTTGCTCTATGTTTGCATTGTCAAAAAAAATTGGGTTAAGGATTTGTTTAGCTTTTGCAACTATTACAGCCTATTGATTTTCTTCTGTTAGCTCTTGGGAATCATTCATGGCATCCATGTCAATGTTTGTATTCGAAAATTCGCCCTCAAGAGTGAGGAAATTGTTAATCTGGGCATCATTTTGAAACACTTGCCAATCTTTAACATTGTTAGGGACTGAGGGTCTATGTTTTATCTCAGCAGTGAAATGGTGATTTGGTTCAAAGGGAAGCTTGCATGTGCTAGCAACATTTGCTAGGCTGTGAGCATGAATATTATGGTCTCTTGAAATTTTGGCAAGCTTGGATTCATTGAAAGACTTGAGTATTTCTATGGCAGCAGTCCTATAAGTTCTCATTCTATTGTCATTGGTAACAAAGTTACCTTTCATCTGTTGTATAATCAAATCGGAGTCACCTAGAATGGACACTTTTGCAGCTCCTAGGGCTTTGAGTAATTTAAGGCCTAAGAGGAGAGCCTCATACTCTGCCATGTTATTAGTACACCTGAAATTTAATCTATAGGCATGGCCTTCTGCATGAGTATCATGTATATTGTGAATCCATACCCCTACCCCTGCTCCTAACTTATTGACAAAACCGTCAAACTCTAAACACCATGTGATTTCTTGTTTATGGTTTGTATTAAGAGTTTCAGTTATTTGAGGATTGGGCAGACTTACAATTTTTGTTTCGGGAGGTTCTTCTTGTTTGCTGGTTGCCTTGGCTGTTATGATAGTTTCATGGGTATTGGCAACTGATTCCTCATTGATGCATGTTTCTTCATCTAAGGCTGAAGGCTTCTCATCAGTTGGAGGATTGGTGTCATCATTAAATAAAATAAAAGAATCCATATTAGAATGGATCGAGTAAATTGGAAAGTTTTGGGGCCTTTTCTCACTACTTACCACATACTTCATCAGTGTTTCCCTTTACAGTCTCTTTGGTTGCCCAAAGACAGATATAGTGGCATAAGAGAGGTCAAGTTGAAGGGATCCTTGAAGTTTTGCTGCCCATGATCTTGATAGGAGCATGCCATATTTTGTTGGAATGTCAGCAACTACTACATCCATTAGGATTGTTTTGTTAGAAAACTGGACTAGAGACACACACAGGTCTTTGGTTAAGCCCAAACACTTGACTTGACTTGAGTCAAAGTAGTATAAATCTTTATAGGGTCTTGTGACATCAAGGTTTAGTTTTTCCAGAGGCATTGTCCTATTTTTTATTCTTTACATTTAATTTTATTTATATATGATTTTCTATATTCATTTAAATATGTCGTTGCACTTGTTTTGAAATGAGGGATATAATCGAAAACCTCATATCCCAAACCTAGTATATCATGATATAAACTCTAATAAAAATAATAAAATTCTTAATATAAACGTCCATGGCTCTCATGTCCCATCATTAATATACCATAACATTAAAGTGCCATTAATATAGCATAACGTTAAAGTGCCAGTAGACATGCCAAATCTTGGAAATTTGAGAGATATTCTTATAATCATAGACACATTCTAATACTTCCCTTCCTAAAGAGTAGATACAATTATTGATAAAAATACCTAAACAAATATGCCATTGCATAAGGTAACATTTAATAGAGAGTGGAAGCAATGTGAATATTTAGAAAAATTGGACCATGATGCAATTAAAAAAAGTAAAGTTTAGTAAGGAAATATATTTTCTTTTTCCATAGGCCGTCATATCAATGAAATCACATGCATTGGGGTAACCCATATTTCCATTGACTGCTACATATATCAACAATTTAATGATCATTGGAAGGATAAATGATTCATGGTTTTTGATAAGTCACCTCGTAACAATAGGGAAGTCATATTATACATTTTGAGGAAAATTTGTGGAAATTTTGTTTTGAGATGACATGTTAATTATATTTATTACCTATTTTTCTAGGGGTTTGTTTTGGGCTGCCACAATGTTTACCTAATGCAAGAGGTTGAGATGTAAATTGTGTAATCCCACCACCAATATGTGCCTATATAGGGTGCAATTCAAACCTATAGTTCAATTGCTTCTACAAACAAAAGAAGAAATACTGTAGATGACATGATTAATGATGCTCCATCATGCCACCTTTATGGAGGGTATTAATTTGTTGGGGTTATAATCTATTGGCTATTATCCCTTGATTGGGTCAGACAATCATCTCATAATTCGGTGACCACGATCTTGTAACGGGGTCATACCATCATTTAGTATTGGTTGTAATTTTTATTCACATCCATACACATTTTGCGGTTAGATTTTCCATAAAATTTTAAAAATATTTCCCATAATTAATTCTTAAATAAATTAAATTCTAATTATTAACTTCATCTTCGTTGCCCAAAATATTCATCTTAACAAGACACCTCTAATAACAAACTCCCAAATAATCATTGAACATAATAATTGTTTATTCTCACTAAATAATAAATTTCTTATTTTATATTCTAATAATTTGTAAGTAATTCAATCTAATTGTAAATCTAATTTTTATTATGGCATAGATTTACAATAGAAAGAGTTGTCTCATCAAAAGTGTCAATAAATTGTCAACAATGTGCAAACATTTCCTAATTATTAGTCCATGCCTGCGACTATTAGCGATCGATCGATCGCTGACAATCATTTAATCACCAATTTTTTTTTATGTTTCCTAAATTTTATCCAAAGTTTTCGAACATCAATTTAGCGTGCTATACAATTTATACAAAGTTTTCTTTTTTACCTCTTATTGGAAACTTCGCGTGGATCGAGGGAAAAATACACCTGCAATGCTTTACTTATCCAAAGTTTAGTAAATGAGTTTTTAACCCGCTCTTTTATGCAAAGTTTTCTGCAAGAAATATGTGACCTTAACTAAATAAAGGTAGCATTGCTACCCTGCCCATTGATCCAGTGTTAGATGCATGCAATGCACGTGTCGACACCCCTACGTGATGAGCAAACCTCTGTATTTGTGTTAAGATATCCCCGATGTCTGTATTTTCCGGAGAGAGAGCCCGCGGTTGTTCCAATGCACCCTACATGGATATTGTTCCCTGCCTTAGATGTATTTTTTCCAACCGCCAGTGTCATCGCAAAATCCCTTTGTTGAGAGGGAGGGGTTCCTTTTGGTTTAGGAGAGTATTGGTATAGCGTTTTTTAGCTGCTCTGTCATTCCTTAGGGAGACTACAACCAAAATTCTCCCTCTGCCGCACCAGGTACAAGCATTGCTTTGATTCTGGGTTTATTTTTCATAAGGGCTTGGACTCATGGTTTATAGTGTTTTAATATGGTTTTTTTTTCCTTTTTGTTGTAGGGTGATTCCTCCGTCTGCGTCATAAATTTGGCTTCTGCGCCTATTACCAGCCTCCTTCAAGATATGTTTGCTCAGTTGCGCTCCATACAGAGGCTTGATGTCCTGGTCCTTCAAGAGATTTTCACTCAGTGGCGCTTCAGCTTGAAGCTTGATGTCCCGACTCTTTTAGGTTAGAGAATGTAGAGTTTTCAGTGTTTCATAGGTTGCTTCTAACATGAGTTTGTCTATCATGTTTTGGGGATGAATTATTGACTCCATTTCCTTGTTTTTTCTGCTGGATGATTTCTTCTCGGTGAAATAGGTGACCCAGATCCACCCCTTTTGTTCCTCAGGTAATTATCTTTATAATTTAAATATTTTTCTTACAATTCAGGTATGGGAATGTTTCCAGCAGGTGCTGACCTTGTCTGCTATGTGGTGGTCTGAACGCAGGTATTTTCACACTCCTCAAAATTTACTATCTTGGGGCCTGCACCCTCCTCGGCATATTCTTTTCTAATGGGTTTATCCTACAACGCTACTTTCCAGGTCGGTTGAAATCCTATTTTGTGGCTCTGAAATTGAGTTTCCATACCTCTAGATAATGGGTCTGGTTACCACTGTTCGTTGCATGTTAATGATAAATTGTGTGATATTGTCTGGTTATTTATTTTAAAAGAACTTATTCAAGGGGCTTATGATGCACCTTTGTATTTGCATAGAGCGTTTCTCCTAGTGTCTTTTTTTTTCTTGTGTGTGGAGACCCTACATAATTGAATAAAGCTCTGCTCTTAATGTGTATATATATTTTTGCTTCTGGGTGAAGAAATGTTCTTTCCAATACTGTCACCCAGGTGACTGTAATCGAACTTGTTTTGGCTCTTAATGATAGCAATACAAGGGTTTTCTACCATTTCAACGTGAATTGAGTTATTCAATGATATATATATATATATAAAGGGTGATTTTACACGGTTATATGCTTGCGTGTGGATTTGAAGGCTGTTGGCCACCTAGTTCCTGAATAGGATTTGTAATATGCCAGTAATATTGCAATGTGCCTCGGCCTAGGCTGTAAATGGCTTATAAATTCCACTTCCCTACAGGCTTTGCATGCGAACTCTTCCACCATAAGAAATGATTTAATCACTTACAATTTTACTTCAGTTGACATGTGCACCGTTATTCTTCATATTTCCATCAGTTTGAAAGTAATTAAAAGAGGAAAGGGGTAAATTTTTCGGTTATGATCTTCTGTAATATGCATGTCCATAAGCTCTTAGTTTCTCATTCTGTAAGTTAGTTATTTGTGGAATTTTGATTCATTAGAATTATTAGTAGCTGCTATCTACTTTTATATTGTTGGTCATCGTATTAGGGTCGCCATTCGCACAGCATTGGTTCCTTTGTTTCATGATTTCATAATAGAGGTTAATGCTCGCCTCCTGTTGTTTATGGTAAAATCAATTGAAGAATAAATTATACTATTGCATGCCTATTTAAAGTCTACATCCACGTTTTTCATACCAATGTTTTCATGACTATTTACAAGTATAGCATCTGTGCAGTGCTCTTGAACTTCTATTCATTAAATCTGAAGTCATTAACCCTCTAATCTCTTAGTTAATTTATGATTTTCCTATTCCTAATGCCATGGTAACTAGGGATTTTCACGTCTGTATTTGTGTTAAGATATCCCCGATGTCTGTATTTTCCGGAGAGAGAGCCCGCGGTTGTGGGGAGCTACTTTCAGTTGAACATGCATTTTTGGAATTCATTTTAGATAAGGTAGGATTTGGTTTTATCCATATCGGTGACGGCATTCCCATTGTGCTATATTTAGTTGAGTTCTTCCATATCAATGGACATTGTCCTTTGGTTTTCTTCTGTGTAATTTGTTGGCATATGGAAGCTGCCACGGATTTGAAATAGTAATTCAAATCATAACTGAGGTACTGGGTAATAACAAGGCCTTGCTTGACCCCAAATCGCATTCCAAATTAAGTGCATAATGGCAGGTGGAATGTTCATCGAAGGCGGCAATAGCCGAAGGGAGGTTCACCCAGGCAGGGTAACAGTGTTCGTCTTCTTCTCATGCATTGT